>JAQFZF010004838.1:0-10310 GCA_034695365.1 Enchytraeus norvegicus
TTTGACAGAAATTAAAACGACTGTAGCACCAATAATACCAACTATCACAGCGATAACAGCAACCAAAACAACCCAAGCACCTATTATATATACAAAAATAACCCAAGCATGTATAACAGCCGTCAGCACTAAACCAGCTGTGATAACAGTAGAATCAACAATAGCAGCGCATAAAATGACAACAGAAACAAAAACGTCAAACACGTCCTACCAAACAGCAAGTTACTCTTCTGGTAGCTCATCGGCACAAGAAACTGACGGTAAATATGCAACGGAATCAAATGTTACCTTGGTAACAACAGCATTTAACGCAACCTTTGAAACAACTTCTCTACTTTCGTCTATGTTAATATCATCATCATCGACAGAGAATACAGAAAATACCTTCCAATCTGAGGCATCAATTACAACGAATTCTGAAACAGTCAGCCTGTATTCTGACAGAATTACGGAAATTGGAAATGAAACTTCTAGCGAGTCAACGGTCACTTTGATCCCAACGATGGAACCTTTGATTACAGATCATTCTGGTTCAAGTCAAGACATTGGTTTTACCGAGTGGACAACTATAAGCATGGCAGATACGTCTCCTATGACAATCCTTTACTCAGAAACCAGTGAGATTACAACAGATCATTTGACTGACAGAACAATTGTCACCGTACCCATGACGACTGCAGGTAGGGAAACTCGTCCACTTACGACAGTAGACAATAATTTGGAAATACAATCAACAGCATCACCAGTCGATCCCAAGCCAGGTAAAGAAACACTGATAATAATTATTAGAACGAAAATCTTACTAAATTTTTGATTAATCAAAATTAGTATTAAGTTTTAATTAACCGTGAATTTATCTTCAGAGCTGTAAAGATAAGTTTAACATCTGTTTCCGTTTCCAGCGATACTCTCAGGGACGGGCCAAAACTGGACTCGAACCCGTGGCGTACAGCTTATCAGGCAAGCCTGGTATCGACTAGGCAATCCAACCAGGACGAATGTGATAGATATTGGCATGGATACGGTGTCACCCTCACTCTTGTTTCATTTGTTTTATTTTTGCAATTGCAAAAGTAAATGCAACAACATTTGAAATGTAGAAAATACATTTACTTTGCAGGCCTACTGTACAAGTACAAGTTGTACACACAGTTATTTTTACTAATTAGTTTCTTCCTTAGATCTGAAATTAAAATTTAATTGGTTTATTTGTAATCTGAAACTGCACCGTACATTTTTCTCTTTCAGCAATTTTTTCCCAGTACGATTTTGTATGAATACTCAATTTTGTCTTGTATGAACTTTCAAACGTAATTCAAATGTTGTTTGAGACGTCCTTAATATTGTCGTCAGATGATGAAATGGAAGTTAGAGTCGCATTAATTGTTTGAATTAATTGTACATGTATTGTTTTTCAGATAACTTCTGTTCTAATCCTCCCCCTGGTGTTAATGTTGAGATTGAATTCTGGAGGGAGTTGAGTAGAGATTCATATGGGGGAGGATGGATAGCAAGTTATACATGTAGACCTGGATACGAGTTTATTGAGGGAGGAACATCCCGCTCTCTTGTCTGTATTAACTCTACATGGCTCCTTCCTTTTTCATTGAATGTCGTGCCTACGTGTATACGTAAGTATCGATCAGTCAATCAATCAATCAATCAATCAATCAATCAATCAATCAACCAATCAATCAGTCAATCAGTTAATCATCCCGCTCTCTTGTCTGTATTAACTCTACACACTCTTTCCTATATCATCTTCCAGTGTCGAGCCTACGTGTATACGTGAGTATCAATTTATCTATTTATTTATTTATTTATTTTATTTTTTATAGAACACCAAAAAGGGTTAGATAACACTGTACAGTTACTGTACAACATACAAAGATAAATTGCAAACACTACAAATCAATTAAAACAGTGAACTATAGTGATCAATAAAAACTAATTTAAAATAAAGAAAAATTATAAAAAGAGATAAAAGAAGTAAATGAAACAAAATTGTGAACCTATTAATGTAAGAGGAGTTAATCAATCAGTTAATTAATCAGTGTGTCATTAGTTAGATAGTTGATCATTCTATTAATCAATAAAATTCAATCAATCTCTTATCATTGCGATCCGAAAAGCCAATATCCAATCCCTAAATCGAATGAACATTGTTCAGTCGATTCATAATACAATGGCTGTTTCTAAATTAGACGGATGCATTGTGACTAATCTCACATTGTATTATCTAGAATCCATGAAGACCATCTTGAAACTTTATTTTAAATCAAATCTTTGTTTTATTATCGTATCGAGATTTGTAGGACAGTTTGTCATAACCCTTTGCTTGCGTCATAAGTAGGACTATGTATAACGAAACGGTCCATAATTTAATATAACGCACAATGTATTAAAGGCATTAAGATCCTGATGCTCATGAAAAGCATTGACATTAAATATTGTCGTAAGTGTTGAAACATTATCGTAAGTTATAACAATGTGTCATTGATATGCGATACATATATTACATGGAGAGAGATATATATATATTATATGGAGAGATATAGGTTCGTCCCCTGTCACTTCCCAATAATCCCTAGGGTTTTACACAGCCGTCTCCTTGCAGCATATAGGTCACACCTAGTAGGTCCAATGTATATACTAAGCTCAAAATTAGACATTTTGTGACTTGCTAGGTTTGACCAAAGGACGGCAGATTTAGCCGTATGCTACTGCAAATAATATTGTTATCCGTTACAGAACAATCTTGTGTCAGCAACACTTTGACCACACCCTCAGCACTGTTGTGGAGTGACGTCACACCAAACAATGATGATTCAGTATGTATGAGAAAGCAAATGTTTAACCTAAAAGCAGCTCAACAAGAAAACCAAATAGATCAAGGAAATTCTTCAGATTCTTCAGGACCACAACCAAATCCAACAGGCTTGTAAAATTTATTTATTTCTAAAACTACTTTCTTTCCTCTGCTTTCTACGTAGGCCTATATACTTCCAGTTTACGTAACGATTAAGCGACTGAACTGTGGATCAGTAGGTCTGCGGTTCAAATCCTGGGGCTCTCCCGTCACTGATGTAGCCCTCGAGCCGCAAACCTGACGTTAAATTCGACTTTCGCCTTTTTAACGTAACCAAACATTTCCATATGTCGGAACAATGAATAACAACCAATATGCAAACAAGATAATCTGTGTTTCCTTAACATTCCAATTCATAATGTCATAGGTTTTGCGAAATTCGGTCGTGGTTAAAAAATTATCATTTCAATAACACGTGGCTCAGCTTTGAACCTTGAGGAACCCTGCAGATGATCTTCCATGGAGACAATTCCATATCGTTATTCCTGACCTGATAAGTTCGATCTTGAAGGTATGAAACCAATCAGCTATGCACACTTGCACAGTCCCACGAAACACACATTATTACCGCCGACAGCTTCTCCAACAAATGTAATGTGGTCAGCCGTGTCGAATGCTGCCGAGTGATCTAATGAACATGTCACAAACACCCCTATGTCACTTTAATATTTTAATACACATGTATGCTGAATTTGTTGACTAGTCAATGAATTGATATGTTAATTGACACCATTTTCATTGATTTAATTAGGGAAATGTCAAGATATCAAAACAACATCACATTCTCAGATTTCTTACATCAATTCGGAGCTGATCATTTACAAGTGTGAGATAGGCTACTGGATGTCACATGATGTTATATCTGTTCAATCACAGTGCCGATCAGATGAAACATGGCAGCCACCTGTGTCTAATATACAGTGCATAAGTATGAAGTGGTTTATATTTTTTATGCAGGTCATATTTATTAAAATCCAAGATTTATAAAAAAAGTAATTTTTACAGTGGCCTACGCTTTTCTAGCAGTATTGAGTTTAAGTCGGTCTTTGATACCTATAGGTAATTTGAGATTTATGATACCCGTTTTCAGGTGAGTATAAAACTAATATTTAATAGAATTCATTTACATTCTCCTTCATGCTCCTTGACCAACAGTATGGAGCGCTTTTCTCCTCCATATTCGATCATGCACCACCATTTCTGTTGCAAATTCAAGACTCAATACTTTCTTCGCTATAGATATTATTATTTGTAAAATTATTGTTTTTATGGATAATGAACACCCTCACGTGTTTGATCTTTTATTTCTTTCAGCATATTATGTGCTTTGCAGCCTTTCCATCTGCATTTGGGTAGATAAATTTCATATATCCTGCAGACGTTCAGTTTGAGACGTCCCTGTGATCTTCAGATGATGAACCGAACGTTGAACAGTTATTTGATTTGATTAATTATTTATTTGTCAGAAATAATGTGTGAGGCGTTCATATACCAAACAGTGAACACTACAAATAGAACATACGGCACGGTGGTGCTAATATCTTGTTCTGTCGGGCAGACACTGGGCTCAACATCCTCTACCAACATGACGTCAACCTGTGGTAGTAGTGGACAGTGGGAACCACCAGTGCCTGACTGTAGTGGTAAATGTTTACACAAATAACAATTAAGATATTTAATGCAATTATTATTAACTTAACAGCAGATAGCCTGCATCACATTTCCCCCCAACGTTTTGCTGCATTATATGAATCATGGTTTATAAAAGAAAGGTCAGGGTATTATTATAAACTAGCTGATTCTAATAACTTGTTGGTCGACTGAGCGCTCATTACGCGTGTGCTAGAAAAAACTATAAATCTGTTAGTACGTGAAAAACTGGGCCATAGAACTGTCATTTGACCGTTCGTTAGGAAGAAACAAGATCCCCACTTGTGATCCCTCCACACTATGTTATCTTCGATGCTATTGATGATTCAGTCTGAAAGAACGTGCGATTAAACATGTAGAAACGTCTGATGAAAACGATTAAACCTCAAGTAAAGGCAAAAGCTAAAGCCAAATTTAACGCCAGTTTCATCTCTCGATAGGGATATCAGTGACTGATCCGCAGTCGGAAATCTTATCGATCGTGCCACAGGCTCTTGCCAGTTAATAAAAGCAACTCCTTTGGATGACAATTTATGTCGTCCCTTGTGTTGTTTTCTTCTGATAAAATTTACGATAAATTGGCATTTATCAATCATTGATAGATGTGTGCACTGTGCAGTTTTACACTCCCACAGGTGTAACTTCGCAATTTCGATGTTTTATTTTCCTGCAGATTCAAACGGAGGAATAAGCCACTTAGCACAGCTGGCTCAGCCTCTCCCAGCAGTAGAGGCAAGTAATGCCCCATCAGTGGGATCCTTCGCTGTAGTTCTCCTTCTCCTCACTTTTCTCTTCCTACTAATTGTCGATATTTCAGGAATAAGGAGAGATCTGAAGAAACTTAGGCGAAACATTCATGGTAGGGTCAAGGGTTAAACGTTAGACTGAAATCTGAGAGAATTTACTAGCAGAATTTACCAGAACTACTACCAACACTTCAACACTCAATCCAGCACGCTCAACAACGTCTCATTAGGTAGCAGGAATCGGGAAGAAAGCTATCAGCTTCTTTTAATCCACAACCAATCTTGCTTCGATCTCAACAATCTAATTTAGGATCTAGTATCTTTGTATTGAACATTTATGTATTGTGTGTTTCTAGCTTGTAACATTGTGCGTATGTCACAATGAAGTTGCTAATAAATTACTAAAGCTACTACTACAAAACTTAATTACATCATTCGCCAATCTTACTCTCAAAATTCCATACTGACACTGCACTGCCAACCTCTTCAAGTATGGCATCCCACATTTCACAAGGCCGTCACCCTAAAGAAAACAACAAAAAGGACAGGGGACAGGAAAAAGGAACTTCCTGATTCAATTCTTACTAAGTATAAATAACTAATTTGCCTTTCTTTTGTCCAGTGAAAGTTTTTTCATATTCTTTTCAATTAAAATAGAAACGCATCTGTGATATTGTAGAATGCTAAGATGCATGTTACATATATTGTAGGCTATACATGTAGCCTACAATATGTGTACAACATTTTTGTCGAATTGATAGTGCACATTGTGTAGCTTATACACATTACCATTATTGGAAATGCAACGAGAGATGGGACTGCCTCCTGCTAATCATGCAAGATAGCTACTTATTAGCTATCCATTCACGATAATAGAACCATTTTGACAAGAAATCGTTCAAGAAATTAAATGTAACAGATGCAGGTAAAATGTAAAATTAATTTTGGATTCATTGAATGACACTATATAAAAGACATTTAAAAATATTGGCTTACTACAAAGGACTAAGGACAGTTTCATACAATATAATGTTAACGGTTAACGTCCTTCTCGTCATCTGCTGACAGCTGACGATAGCAGGGACGTCTCCAATAGCACAAGAAATATTAATTCTCCACTCAAATACAGTTAACAAGTCATTAATACTGAAAGAAACAGGCGTCCACGCTGATCAAACAAGGTACAAGTCCAATTCAATCAAATACAGTACACTACAATACAAGTCCAATGCGGTACAATGAGAATTTAGCGTCTGGTTTCACACCAGAAGGTGATTTCAGGGACGTCTCAAGTGAACAAAGTTTCGGTCGATTTGTGTCACTGAATTCATCATAATTCCAATCTGGTGCTCATTTGCCAAATCTTACGTGCAATGCATTGCCTTAATTTACCGTATTGGTTCTGAAAAACTGAAGAATTTAGACCAACCGAAAATTGCGCGTGTAGTAAGAGACGACTAAAAAAGATGCCGCAGTGACGGCCTGAGTGGTTTGTGCCATGACTTCTGTATATTTGACCAATTGGGCGTTCATATTCCAAAATTGCAGAGGTCTTGACATTGGTTTTGGCAAATGGTAAGCTAGATCTCCAATGTTCAGAGCGCTTTTGAAACTTAGTTAAGAGTGTGCTTTAAAAAGTTTCTGATTGATTAATTAGGCCTAAGCTTAAATAACATTGATTAAATTATCTTTAATAGGCTACTTAACAAATCCTGACATATTTTATCAAATCCTTGAAATATATTAATAGTAAAATATTCAATTATTTTAAATAGAGGTCTAATAGCCTAAATCAATATTTGAGTGAAATTTAAGTTGAAATTTAATAGCCTAATTGAAAAATTACATAAGTTAGCCAATTTCATTGATCCTATAGATTTTGTTACTAGCAAATTGGGCATTTCCTTATTAAAAGCTATGTAGTGCTCTTTCGAAAATAAAATGTTATATTTTTCAAGCTTCAGTAAAGGTGCGATTGTAGGCCTACCTTTACCGTACCAGCCCATAAATAGCAGCAAGAACATGGATAACCTTCCAGGAACACAGTACACACCCTAGGGCGATGCCTAATTACACATTGTAATTGCAAGGCTGTTGAGCGAAACTCCGAAAGGAAATTAAGGGAGAGCCGGACTCAAAGACATCGTCCTAAATCCTGAGTTTGCCATTTTAGGTGAATGCGCTCCCATACCCCTAACATTTCAGGCTATTGTGGGGGCGGCCGGACTAAAGGGGTGGGTTGGCAGCCCCTCGCGCCTCCTCTGAGTAAATCGAGCTCTGTGCTGTGCCAAGGATGCCTGGGTAATTCGTTATTGTTATCACCAGAAAATGAGTAATTAATTCTCATTTACATGTCTCCTATTGTTCATGATCTAGGCTCAATCTGATTCTCTCTCTTTCTTTCTCTCTCTCTCTCTCTTTCTCTTTCTCTCTCTCTTTCTCTCTCTCTCTCTCTGACACCCACACACACAACACACACACACTCTCTCTTTATTTCTCTCTCTCTCTCTTTCCCTCCCTATCTAATTTTGTCAGGGTTCCAACAGCTTCAATTCATTAACTTTGTCAGACCTCTTACATCTTTCCTTCGGCTGATTCAAAGCTGAAATAAATTTACATTTATCGAAAATTCGTAAGCAAGGCCGGATTAAATACTAAACGACACTCTATTTCATGGCCTATTGGGCCAGCGATTTACATTTTAGGGGCCCAGGCCGCCGAACGCGAAAATTTGAAATAAATTCATCAAGGGAAAACTTGTGTTTCATCCTTCAAACTATGAGAAATACGAGAGCGAAGCGAGTAAATACTAAAAGTTTCGCTCGACACGCCCGTAATATTTTACATTAATCACACAAACACCGCGAGCGAAAACACTAAACACATGTTTTGCCTCTCCTTTAAAAAGTTTCAGACCTGCCATTGGATACCTACATGTAGAGCCATTGTAGGCCTATGTTTTGGATGGCAGAGGCAGGGGCCCCACAAAATATTTCGGCTTAGGGCACCGCAAGGTGTAAATCCGGCCCGTCTTTAACTTAAATTGCTATAGCCTCAGCCCTACGTCTATAGTGAGAGATAGCAAAATGCGATTAATGACAAGCTTGAAAAAATTTAAAATAATAAATAATAATAATAAAGATTTAACGTCCGTTTCCTCATCCAGGGATAATGTCAGGGACGTCTCAACAGCATATATCACAACAAATCGTTTAACCCAAGACAATTTGAAAAGATATATGACTGAAGCGAAAGAAAAAAAACATTGTTTCGTCATGTAAAATATTAAATTGTTTACATGACGTCATCAATCCAAGAAAGGTCCAAAAAACGACGGTGCAAGTCCGCTGATCAGAAAACAGTCAGGGGATGTATTAAAATCCGCGATGGGAAAAGATGTGTTTAAGCCTACTACAGTGGGTGAAAATAGAAAAGCAAGAGCGAAGATCAAGAGGCAAAAGGTTCCAGATTGTGGGAGCGGCGTAAGAAAAGGAGCTTCTACCAATGGATGTGCGAATATGGAGGAGCAGGTTGGAGTCTGAAGATCGAAGCGAGCGTGAGGGTTGATAAGGATTAATGAAATTATTAATTTATTAATTTATTTATTTTATTTATTTATTGTTAATAATTAAAGTCATAATATGGACCAATGAGATTTTAGACGGTGTTGATAATGTATTTCCACGAAAGTCATGATGGCATCAGGACATCATCTCAGCATTGTGTTATGGTTTTAGCTATAACCCTTCTCACATACTCGAAAAGTAAGTATCAGGTCGACCTATTGCGGTCTGTCATGTTATTCTTAGTCATAAGGGATGTCAGTCCTGATGCTGACACCCTCTATTCTCTCTTGTATAGGCTAATCTAATTTTGATTTTTGCATTTACCAATTTATTTTTTTTAAATAAACGTAGTTCTCTCTGTCTCTGTCTGTCTCTCTCTCTCTCTCTCTCAGTCTCTTTCTATGTCTCTCTCTCTCTGTCTCACACTCGCATTTGGCTTCAGGCAGCTCTGTCGTCGGGCAGGATAATTATCTTCATAAATCCGGATTTCAAGTGTTGAAACCGGGTTCAAATTTCCCGGATTGACGGAAAGATGCACGTGTTGTAAGAGGCGACTAACGCAAATGCCGCAGATTGCGAAGGGCACAGTGGTCCGCGCCATGACTTCTGTGTACTTAACCATTGTTCACTCAAATTAAGAGTTTGCAGAGGTGCTGCCACATCGGTTGTGGCATGCGTCAGTTACTCTAACCTTCACAGTTCAAAAGAGCTTCTGAGATTTAACTAAGAGGGCGCAATGTAAAATCTTCTGATTGACTCTTGATACTATAGTTGTGAAATACAGGAAAGTAATAATTAAATACAGTAAAATACATGTATTAAAAAAATATAGAATTCATAAAATACATAAAATACGTGAAATACGGAATAATAATTATAAAATACAATAAAATGCATGTAGGACCTATTTTAAGAAATATATAAAATAAATAAAACACGTATTTCACAACTATGATTGATACCAATTGCTTTTTCAGATGCCGATGGGGTATGCAGCAGTCAGTGGGCTGAATACAATGGGAACTGTTACTACATCTCCGATAACGACTGTTCCAATCCCTATAACGTCCAGTGTTTGACCCAGGATCAGGCACAAGCATGGTGTGCAAGCAACGGCTCGAATCTACTCAGTGTTTCAGATGAGGCAGAGTATGACTTTATCGTCAATTACAGGTATATGATACTATTGGTTTGCCGGTAATCTGTAACTGCAATGTGCTCTCACTGTTAGAGCATTTGTTTTTTTGCTAGTCCTGTTTGGGTGGAGCCCTCTCTGTCGATTTGACCTGGTAGTTCAAATGTTATTAGTAATGTCTCTAAGATCATTTAAGGGAGGAGGAGGGGGGGGGAGGTTCGGGGGCTCGGGATGAGGTGTGGGTATTAGGGACAACGGCTCCCCATCCTCGATTTATTGTTTAGAATTGTTAATTCAATTCGCATACTTCCCCCCCCCCCACCTTCCCCTACCCATCTCAATTT
>JAQFZF010004839.1:0-10309 GCA_034695365.1 Enchytraeus norvegicus
ATATTCACTGACCTACCAGACACCTGGGGTTATTCTTCGTTAGACCTAACCTGGGATCTTTCCCAGGTCTTCTTGCTTCAGAGGCCGATGATCCAACCACTCAGCCAGAACCCTCCATGTGACATTTTATTGAATCATTTACAAGCACACTATGGCATTTGACATTGAAACACTTTTCCAAGATAATACACTGCTCCTTTTGAAAACAGTCACTCAGAAGGCAATCTTTCTTTCTTCGAATTTCACTTCCTCTTCCCCCCTCCCACCCTCCCCCAACGTGAACGCGTTTTGTGTAGGACCACTAGGAAGAATTTATGCTCATTACATCATAGGCACGACACGCGCCAAACAGATTTCTGTTTGTTAAGTAGGTTATCTCTGAATACACAGAGTCTACATGGGCCTAACACTTCACTAGAGCTATAGACCTTACAGCAGGACATTGTTCTGTAATCCACTTAATTGACCAAACACAAACTTCTAAACATAGGCCTACACACAATCACAAACAATTGCACATACACAGAGTCACACACCTGCACATATGCGAACATACTCATAGGCTACCTAGCCTACACACACACACACACACACACACACACACACACACACAATCATATACATGCACACAATAATGCGAACAGGCACGCATACATACACATCCAGTCACACACATGCACATACGTACAGCGTGCATACTTAAAATTTGTTGTCATACTCAGAACAGATCGTTAGACATGGGAGCTGATCCCCAACTAAGCGATACAGCAAAGGTGACAACTGGCATTTACTAACGGTGAGATCGCCACTCATCACAGATACCATCATTTTATTACCATGGTAAAATTGTACGTCAGGCTCGTGTTTAACTTCGCAAACTTCAGAAGTATCAGTAGCGTAGCCAGGGAAAGGGGGGGGGGTGCAGGGTGAGCGGCCTTTCCCCTTGAGGACCACTTTACAAGAATGGGCCCTTTTTCAAAAATTATAAAATATTTTAAATTCTTTAAAAAATGCCCAAAAATATCAATCTATCGACAAAAGGTAACACAAAATGAGCAATTTACTATAACATAAAATCAGAGCAGGTCTACACGGTTTGTTATGTATCATCAGTAGGCCAATTATTGTTGTGAAGGGACTTTTCTGAGACCGTGGGGCCTTTAATGGAGCAGTGGGGCCTTTTTAATATTTTCTCGCTCCCCCTGGTATCAAAACCTGGCTACGCCACTGAGAAGTAGTCAAGCGCAACCTAGCAATTGCATGTAATTAATCCACCTACGAATCGATGGAGGATTTGGTTGGCCTGTTGTACGTAGGAGATTTTACTCTCTGCTTGACTCTACCGGTAACGGAACCCAGAACCTTCTGCTCACTCAAACAGTAAAACTAGCCTATTCGCATAACGATGAGTCATGGAGATACTATTATGTGCAATTGTACTTACTTACACTTACAAAAATATACATACATACCCTTACCCAGGCACATTCGAACAGACGCACAAGCCTAATTATAGGCAACAGTCATACATAAACAATAATTATCATTTTCTAATATTCTGAGGCACATACACACACGTGTACATAGGCACACACACACATAGGCACGCACACATTCATAGGAACATACACATATAGGCACAAACACACACATACATAGGCATACACATAGACACACATGCATGTACATTGGCACACATACATAGGCACACAGAGGCACGCACACGGATAGGCAGACACACCGGCACGCACACACGAGCGCACGCACAAAGGCCTACTTACAACACAAATATTTTCTGAGGTAGCACGTAGATCCTTAATTCTAGATTGTGTCTAAAGTTTTCTACTCAAGGCTTTCTAGGTATTAAACTATTCATTTATCTTTTCGTCACACTATCGGCCAATCTAGTCCTAGTATATTCGTGCCGAGTCTGGGACAGTTAAAAATAGATTCAACGATAACTCCAAGCTTTTAAACGCCTCCAGTGAAGATACTACAGAAGGCAACGAGAAATCACCTCTAAACATAATTTGCAACTATTCAAGATATCATTGAGGTTTTTACGTTACGAGTTTTGAGAGATTTCCAGCGCGAGTAAACGAATTATCATAAAAATTAACAAAATAGAGGTATCGAGTGCAGTAATTGCGACAAAACTTAACTAAGCGTTTTACCCCGTTGGTCTATAATTACCAATCAATTAATGAGGATTTAGAGTCCGATTCCTCGCCCGAAGGCGACGTCATGGACAGTAATAAATATTGAATTATTACTGTAATTATATTACCCCGAGTGGGTTCGGGAAAATTACCGAGCAGGCTCAGGATAATTACGAACACGCGCAGATAGCGCGTGTTCGTAAGAGGCGACTGAAGCAGATACGACAGCGTAGAGTTGATAGCCATGTGCCCATAATTTCTGTATAATGGACCAATTGCCAATAGATCATTCAAATTCCAGTCTGGCGGAGATCTGGGCTTCCACATCGGTTGTGGCACTTTGCTCCATGACTATTGACTCTCCATTGTTCATTCCTTTTTTTCTTCCTTTTTCTTTTTCTTATTTTTTTTGGTTTTTTGGCTGGCACCGTCGGACATTTCTTTAACTTCTCATCGGTTTGGCTTTGGTTCTCATAGTGCTCGATTATTGTCTTTGATGACGGTAGCACATCTAATTGCGTTGTTGTTGTTGTTGTGAAATAATTTAAAGTCACAATTTCCTGGATAAAAAATTTAAATCTTTATAAATATCAGCAATTTGAAAATATGAAACATTATAATATAATTATGAAACTATACCAAAATATTTGAAAACATTTAACGGTGCAAGTCCGGCACTATCAAACAACATAATATTTTGTCATCATACGGACGTTGACACAGGATAAAATATTGATTTTATCATAAAATTTAAAATGTAAAATACAGCAAGTGGGTAAAAAAACGCGAAAAAATATCTGCCTAGCATGCATTATTAATAATTATGACAGTCATAAAGCGCGAGGATCCAGACCTAGGCCTATAGGTTTACATGCAAGCTCGAACGTTAGGCCATAATAAAAGTAGGCTTCATGACTTATCATTTTTTTCTATTCGTACATATTCACACGACAGAACGTAAATGTAAAATCCGGTCTTGTACAGTTTTTGTGTTTCGCTATGTCTTGACACTTAAATGATTCGTACCTTTGCCTTTTTATAGCGCCTCAATGGCTGCTGGCGCAGATACACGATTAAAGGTCCAGGTACCGAGACGCATCCGTGCTCAAGGGTGACGGGGATATTTTTCCGACTGACCCGGGAATCGTTTCTACGCCATTAGCGATCACTCGATTTTGAGGCAAGCACGTTAACCGCTTCACCAGTTCCCGACGGCAAACGTACTAGTTTCGTATTAATTTAAACAATTTCAAAGACTGGATCGTTAAGCTTGTAAAAATGTACGGTTGAAATATTGGCTAATACAAGGAGATGCAAAATATTTATAGCCCCTCTAGGTACAAAGCAAATCAGGGGCGCTTTATTGAGAATTTATTCGAAAGAGAAGTTCATTTGTCCAAAAGCACATAAAGTGTATTGGTGAAATTCTCAAGCTAGCTCACTCTAACGGGGTTAGAATTGTCCTAAACCACACCCTTAACGCCGCTGAGCTGTATCTCGCCAACGCTCTCTAACGAGAGTAAAATAAAGATGAAATGCCATATTCGTCACCGAAAGTAGGCGCGGAGCTGATCCCGATCCTGAGAGATTGCAACAAAATGTGACAAAATTATTAATCTGAGTGGTCGCCAGCCCCACTCCATACAATCTTATTGGATCATATACGCCAGACATGTGATCACCTTCCTAATCTTCTGAAATAGTTACCTACTAGGCCTACGCACTAATTGCTTTCAGTAAACCGACCCACGAAGTGATGGAGGGATTAGTTGACCCGTTGTATGTATCCGAGATTTTATTCTCTGATTGATTCGACCGGGAATGGAAACCCGAATCTTATACGCAAATTCGACACAAACTGGCCGACGCGCTAACCATTGAGCCACGGAGACGTACAAGCGAGAGTAGATTTCTATAAACCTGTGCACCTTCTCTAACACTTGCATCATACGTAACATAATATATTGATCTTAAGAACGCTTAAGTGTGTGTCATATGTAGTCGGTAACACGCCTGCTCGATAAACAGTGTGTCACGGTTTCGAGTCCCAACCTGACTCGTCTCTAACACTGTCCTTCGATACTGAAACAGACGCTGAACTTTGCTTTACAGGCTTTTAGATATAAACCCAGGACGGAACATCTTGTCACGTGAATTGAACTCAATTATTAGCGTTACAACACACATGTGACGATTGTGACAAATCTGACGGTGAGATCGCCACTCGTCAGAGATACGGTAGAACCGTACGTCAAACCTGTGCTTAAGTTAACAATCTTCCGTAGAAATCACCCACTACGTACTAAATTGTTAACAAATAACCGACCCACTGAGGGGTGGAGGGCTTGTTTGACCCGTTGCACATCCGAGATTTTACTTCCAATTGACTCGACCGGGATTCGAACCTGAACATTCGACGCAGGAAGCCGACGCACTAACAACTGAGGCATACTAAAGGTATGCCAATGGTGGTGCCAATCCAGCACAGCCTGGATGACAATTTGTACCACATTTATCCTACTTCTGTAACAACAGCAAGGCGCTGTCTTTCATTTGGGAGGGTCTCATGCGGCGGGATTACAGTTGAAAGGGTGTCAGCACCACAGCTAGCCTCCTGGGTGCTCAACAACATATACAAGGAATATAAAACGAGAGATTTATAATGGACTTACCCAATACGATATCGTCAGTGCCAGAGACTAATCCAGAGCATTTCTCAGATTTCTGCATCTCTGTGGTGCTAAATTTTCGTTCCGATGACTACACTCGTGAGCAAATTATTATCCCCAAGGTAAGAAAGTCCTAACTATTGCAGGCTTTCAACGTAAATCAAAATCCGATAATAGCAATGCAACATTGTATACTAGTGGTACCAGTGTCAATTGTCTTAAAGTGCATATATGTTACTGGCTGAAGCAAAATAATATTTTTATTAAATTTCGTATAAATAAATAATTTATTAAACATAACTACATCCTAGGTATCATAATTCGCAATTACCTTTTACATAGACTAAAATATATTATAAGCTTACATGTACATAGCCCATATAGGCTATAGGCTCTACACGATAAAGATTCAAAATTTAATAGATTTAATTAAATAAAAATAAAAATAAAGGTCCGTTTCCTCATCCAAGGATGATGTTAGGGACGTCTCAACAGAAAATATGTCAGCAAACCGGTTCACCAAAAACCGTTGGCAGAAACACGATCTGAAGAGAAAAATTTGAAGCATACCGTACAGCCGACGGAGTGACCTAACCATTAACATGTGCGCCTGTGATACGATTGATTGAAGGGGGTCAGGTTCAAACCCACACCTGTCTTTTTTCAGGTGTCCTGCCCGGTAAGAGCTTGGAGCTCATGATGTGCCATTTTCCCTGTCTCCTGCATATCTGATCAGATCATAAACCAATTAAATCACTGGGACAGGTAATTCTTTGTCTTCCTCTGCCGAGATTTGAACCCCGACGCCGTGTTTTGGATAATCTATGACGTCTCTGACATCGCCTTCTGGTAACAAACGGGACGTTTAATCCTCATTGTATTGTAATATGTTTATGTGTAACTCACTCAGCTACCGAAATAAAATACAAATATTATATAATAAAATACAAATATTAATAAATCTATAGAGGAGATTGACAGAAGGACCCATGCTATAACTGGCGACAACCGCGAGAAAACTTTTCTGAGGAAGTGGCTGTCCGTGGCTAATTGACGGTTCAACGTTACAACGTGATCTGCTTCCGCCAGTGGCGTAGCTTCAGATTCAGGGCCCACTGCAAAATATTATAAATTTCGTTCCTGGGCCCCCTTCTGGTAGACATTGATAGACAATGTTATATTTTCCCACTGGTAGACATCACATAACAATGTGAAATGTGAATATGACGGACGATTTATGTACTGTGTAAAATCTCGTATCGAAATAACACGGGCGGCGGGCCGGGCCCTTACGCCCCTGGCTTCCACGGTTTTCTGCATAATCTGTTCGAGACTTCTCTGACATCGCCTTCGGTTGAAGAACCGGACGTTAGATCCAGTGGCGATTCTGGCCTATGCAGAATGTGGTGGCCAGAGGAGTCGCAAAGCAAACATTTTGGGGCCCATAATGTTACATTTTTTAGATGTTTTCATTCATTGTAAACATGATATATTTTCATTTTTGGAGTGGCCACTGGATTGGCCAGCTCTTCCTTTGGGGTGGCCATGGTCATCACATGCCACCCCTCAGAAACTTCACTGGTTAGATACTCAGTGTATTGTTGCTCAAGCCGATAAATAAATCTTTCAACTTTTTAAGCCCAGGGCCTCTTACCACCCAAGGCATAGAAATAGTGATAATAATTATCAAATACAAATTAAATTAAAATTAGATTGATAATACTGAAATGACGCAGACCTATTCGGTCGTAAGTCAAGCCCTAATGACATCCTAAACTTTGACTTGATTACAAATGAAGTTAAACTGATTGACTTTTGAAATCTAACTGTGATCAAACTGTGAAACTGTGATTTTTAACTGATTGACTTTTGACACTGTTATATAATGACTGGGTAACCAGTGACTGACTCTTCTATTACCTAACCTACTGTCTTACTATGTAGGTCGGCTAGTCTGCGGTTCGCTTAGAGTGTAGACCGGAAAAGTTTAGAAGCAAATGTAACTTTTGATTTCAAGATAATAACAATACAATACAATGAGGATTTAACGTCCGATTCCTCAGTCGAAAGCGAGGTCAGGGACGTCTCAAGCAGACCGTGCAATTGCAAACGGTTTTATACCTTAATAATTAAATAAGCATTAATTATACTAATTTTGATGAGGAGAATTTGATAACATTCGCTTATTTCTGCATCATTAGGCAGAATATAAAGCTGAGAGCTGAATTGAAACAATCAATCTCGTCTAATTATAACTTCAAACATCGCATTCAAAATATACTCGCCTCTTTTGAATAAAAATAGACTATAGTCAAAAAAATCAAATCAAATCAAATAGCGGTTTAACGTCCGGTTCATCATCTGACGACGATAACAGGGACAGTCTAGAGTACAGTAATTATATTATAAGGAATAGAGCGAAAATACCGCGAACAGAGTTCTTTTTAGAGAGAGAGTGAACCAGCGAAAGAGAGAGAGAGAGAGACAGAGAGAGAGAGAGAGAAAAGAAAGAGAGAGAGAGAGTGGCAGTGAGAACCATCTATCAACAAATCGATCGATCAATCAGTCAATCAATCAACTTTTATATGGCGCACTCTTAAGCAGGTTCCAATTTAGGGAGGACAATGGGTCTGGCTCCCTTGACCTGTGGGGCCAGGTTCCCCGCCCCCAGATTTGTAAACTTATTACAATTTTATTCATTGTTATACCAATTTTGGACCCTTTCTATTAATTTTGGATATGACTCGATTGAGCCTTCCCCTCGAAAAATGTACCTTTTAAAACATTTTACCCCACGTCAAAAATTCATAGATTCGCACCGCAGTGCTCTTAACCAAGTCTCAAAAGCGAAGTGAGGTACGTAACGCGCCACGCCTTTCATCACCTTTTCTAACTTAAACTTAAGCATGCCAAACGAATCAAGCATCAAATGAGAATTGGTCACTGCTTACTGTGCTTAGGTCGTTGGGATATCGCTATTGCATACTCCACTCTACAAGAACCTCCCCCCCTCCCCCTACCACGGACTGATATAACCACCACAGCACCTCGTTCACCGACCTTAACGCGGGTGGGGGGGGATTTAGCGACATCGGTAGAGTGTTCGCATCACATGCATTGAGTGATCCAGGTTCAAGTCCCGGGTCGATCGACTAAGAACAATCCCAAGGTTTGTAGGATTTGTCGTGTACTGGTGCTAGCAGCTTGTCGCGTTATTAAAATGCAAAGATACGATTAATCATGGATCGGCAAAGAAAATAAAAAACCACAAAAAACAGCAACTAAGAAAGGAAACTAGCATGTGCGTTGTGTCATATGTGAATATATACGAATAAAAAAAACTTTAAAAAACGTGGTAATCAGAAATTCTGCGTCACAGTCTGACTTCTGCCGTCAGATTGAGTGTTCAAAAATATCACTAGCGACTAATTTCCGGTAGATTTTGCATTACGAAGACAAACATTTGTAAAAATTTTGAATTTCACAAATTCAAAGTTAACATAAACGAATTTAAACACTATCTTCACCCCCCTACCGTAACCCTAACCCTAACCAGTGGTTAAAGTGGGATTTGGAAGGAGGCGGTACGCTAATTTATAGAAAGCGGACCTTTTCATTACAATACGTACCGGTGCGTTCTTGACAACTATTAAGAGGCGGTACTGTGGACACGAAAAAATCGAGGAGACGGTACGGCGTACCGTCTCCTCGGGGCGTACCGGCCCACTTTAACCACTGACCCTAACCCTAATCGTATCCATATCCACTTCAATCAATCACAGCAGACATAATCATGATAAGTTAATTCATAAGGCCTACAAACCGGACGGAAATTAGTCGCAACTCAAATAGCTAACAAGCACATCTACCTATAAAGTTGTTCTTCTT
This sequence comes from Enchytraeus norvegicus, assembly GCA_034695365.1. Lineage (NCBI taxonomy): Eukaryota > Metazoa > Annelida > Clitellata > Enchytraeida > Enchytraeidae > Enchytraeus > Enchytraeus norvegicus. The sequence continues at coordinate 8,717 of JAQFZF010004839.1, forward strand.
CTGAAATCGATACCAACAGTGTTACCAGCTATCATATAATTTCAAATACCTAGCGGGTCTAATGCAGAAATTCTTACTATGTTCTCTATCTCTCACATATAGAATTGTAGATGTATCAATGATTATCAAAAACAAAAGATACAATTAATCAGCTCAAAAAAACAGAAACTGAGAAATGAAATTAGCATGTGCGCTTGAAATGTGAAATATACGAAGAGTAATAAAATTCGTTACACTGAAGTTCTATTCCTTCACAATTATAAATATCCTAAATTTTTGACAGACTTTGTGGAGGAAGCGTTAATAAGAAAGCTAATTTTTCAAAACAGGCCCAAGATTCAAATTCTCACACAGATTCATTTTCTGACTCACAAATGATAATTAAGCACATCATCGATTCACTCAATACCGGCACCATGGGTTTTGTTGATTTTTATTACAAGTAAATACGACGCCAAAGAAAAACTAGAGTTAAAAGATTATTCTCTGTCGGTGTCTTGAACTTTCTTCAGTATCTATATTAGTAGCCTCTTACGAACCCGATCACCGATTACGAGACAGATATAAATCATATAATTATATTGTTTCTCTCTCAGTGCACTGCCTAACGGCAGGTAAAGGATCTGCCTAACGGCAGGTTCTTTACAACTGTTAAATTTGTAGACCATATTTTCATGGAGGCAATTTTGCTTTCTGAGGGGTCTCCCTAACCATTGACTGCGTTAGTCAGCTTCTACGAAACACGTGCGGCTTTCGGTTGGTCTATTCTAATATTTTCCGGATCCAACAAGACGAACAAATTGTATATTAAATCTAAATCATTTTATGCATGAAGTTATATGAATATTGAATATTAAGCACAGCGATAATTACAATTATTCTGATACAATACAATACAATACAATACAATGAGGACTTAGCGTCCGGTTCCTCACCCGAAGGCGATGTCAGGGACGTCTCAAGCAGACCATGCAACTAATGTTACTAATGATGGTACTATTATTATTGCTCTCAGTACACTAACTGCCTTAATGCAGCTTTTGAAGCAGTCCAGCATTTAAAGACATATAGCATTTAAAGTGGAGACTACTATAGTATTACACATGTAGACATGTAGAATTGTAGATACATGCATAATGCATATAAATGCAAGACTTAGAGGCGGCGCTAAGGTGGAACCTTCCCCCCCCTTAGAAAACTTTCGCCCCGCTCTCATTCACCCCCCACCCCAGACTTCTCAGTAAAAGTAGCGATGCTTATAGATAACATCATAAGCCCCTCCTAAATTTCTCTCCCCGCCATCAATCCCCAATATCAATTTTTCTGGTGCCCCCATTGGCAAGAATATAAACGATCACAAATAATAACAAGTAAACACTGTTTTGAATCAATCTATATAATTCTCGGAAGCAGTGTCACAGCATAGCGTTCCTGGGATAGTTGATGGGACATCGTGTCGCCTAGAATAGGCCTGTTGTTGAAGGCTAATTGGTTGTCTACTCTCTGGGTCACTGTCCTGTGTATGTGTCATTGTCTGGCCTGTAGGTCTGCAGCAGGGCGAAGGAAGAAGAGAAGTGCAGAAGAGCAGAGCGA
>JAQFZF010004840.1:0-10309 GCA_034695365.1 Enchytraeus norvegicus
ATATATCTCTCTCTCTCTGTGTCTCTGTCTCTATCTCTGTCTCTGTCATTGTCCCTGTCTCTGTCTCTTTCTATATCTGCCTCTATCTCTCTCCCTGTCTCTGTCTATGTCCCTGTCTATGTCTTTGTCTCTCTCTTTCTCTCTCTCTATCGCTCTCTCTCAGTGACTCTCGGCTAACGGCAGGTCCATGGCATATACTTACTTTTTATATGCTATATTTTCCTTGAGATAATTTTGTTTTCTCAGGTGGATCGCCTTAACCTTCCTCAGTGATTACATTAGTCAGATTCTACGAAACACGTGAGGATTTCGGTTGATCTATTATCAAATCTGTCGAAGCAAACATGACAAGCGCAATATGGCTAGATTTTCAACTAGCCCTGTTTTTTATTTGCCAATAAATAATTATTAATACTAATTTTTACAAAGACGCGGTATAATAAATATAAACTTTGGTTTATAATTAAATTTTCCTTTGACTTAAGTACCTGCAATTAAAAATTCTCAGGAAATTTCAGATGTGGTCATTCACTGATGTTGCCTTCTAGCCGAAGCCGACGTTTAATGAGACTTCACACATATTTTAATTGCCATTCATCGAACAAGCGGCTAAATTCAACTCAAACAAAATCTAACTCCATGAGATAGGAACGGTAATAATTGTTTTTAGTACATCCCCGCCATATAAGACAAATGAAACTGCAAATAAAAGAGCTGTTTATTGCTCAACCAATTTCTAATAAATGCTACTCTGAATAAAGCATAATAAAAAATTCTATCTAACCCCTATTTAACCCTAACCACTAATTAATTCTAATCTAAAGTATACTAATCTATTGCTGCGAAATTATGAAATGTTTATTTCGACTGCACATTTATCATTGGCTCTAATCGGTGGGCATATCAAAGGTATCAAAGTTACACGAACAGTACGTGAGTACTGTACCAATCGACTATAGTTGCTCAATATTTTTCGATTTACGTTGTCCACTTTTCAGCTACCCAGTAGTGCGGAACAGGCAGATGAGCTTTTTTGGTCATGTTATGAGGAATAAAGAAATAGAAAGCATAACCATAAGCCTGAAAAATTGCAGGAGAGCGCTGCCAAGGAAGACAAAGAATTACCTACACAAATAGTCTCAGTGAATGGATGAACGTAGAAGAAGTAGAAATGATTAGATTTGTTGGAGAAAGAAATATTTGGAAAACCATGATCGTCAATGCTTGAAAGTGGCAGAACACCTGAAAGAAGAATAATAATAATAATATTAAGAAGAAGATCATCAGTTCAATTTAAACTAGAAACTACCCCCCCCCCCCTCCACCCCCACCCCCCAAACACACAAAATCTGCATAAATTATCGAGAGTGTATGTGAAATTCGGCATGAAACTTTGGGCAGCGAATTTACATTTACGGTACAATTGCGGAAAATGAAAATAACCCTAGCCAAATTCTTACTAGAACATTGAGAAATTCGGCATGGAACATTGGGCAGCGAATTTACGTTTACGGTACAAGTGCAGCAAATAAAGATAACCCTAGCCAAATTCTTACCAGAATCATAAAATAACCCATACCATATCCTAACCGAGCCCTAGCTACCTCTACCCCTACTCTACACCTACATTAAATTATTCCTACGCCTACTATAGTATAGGCTAACCCTTGTAATTATTACAAATATCTCTCAGATCTCATAAAATAATATCCTTATTCTTAACTTAACTATCTGATTGCATATAATTAATTAATGTAAGATTACATGAAGATTTTAATTTTGTGCGGACGTTTTTCTAGGTATTGTTTGTAATGTATATTGTGCAACTGACAAATGACTATGCATGACAATTGTTTTATTTTGTGTATAATTGTAAAGTATAGAGATGCCTTGGCATGATATACTTCATTAAACATTAAACATTAAGAACAACCTAAGTCCATTTGTCAAAAATGGAGTTAGACATGCTATGATATGCATAACACGATGATCCATCAGGTTAATATCGAAATCACCGAATAACAACCCCAGTCGCGGCTCAAAGTCACTTTGAAAAATTAAATTTCCTATCTGATAACGTTACGCTTTGTTTTTCTTTGTTTTTTATCTCGAAATGTTGAAAATTGACTAAGGTTGTTGTTCCGATCAACCCTTCAAATGCTTGAACTAGTAGCTCTAAATCTAACGTTGTGAGTTCTATGTTTAATTTAAATGATGCAAGTCATTCGTGTAATACAAGACTCTCTGATACAAACTTTCTATATGCAAAATCTGATGTAACTTTCTTTAAGTCGTATGTATTTAATAGCAGTCGTATGTGGAATAATAGCTAATGATTATTCGTAATGTAAACCGTTTAATTTCACTTTCGAAATTATATTATTCACATTTACTTGATACCAAGTAATTATTTATCTGACAATTTATAACCATTAAGATAAATTAACATAAATATGTAATATGTTTAATTTAGTACCATGATGCTTAGGGCAGCCAGCTAGATAGGATGCTTGCGCCCTCCCTGATGGCCTTTTGGTTTTTTCTGCTTGCTTGTATGGTTTTTGCTCTGTCTCTTTGTATGTTTTTGCTATTGTTTGTGTATCTGTTTTAATTAACAAATCTCTCTCTCTCTCTCTCTCTCTCTCTCTCTCTCTCTCTCTCTCTCTTATTTCACGTTCACTGTTTCTTGCGTACTGCTAATGTTGTTTTGCCGAGAAATAAATATCTCAATTCAAATTCAATTCTATAATAATTATAATGCAAGGCCAGTGGCCACATCAGATTATTACGGTGTTGCTATAGTAAGCAGTACAATATTGGTTAGTGCGTTTAGCGTCCTATTCGTTATCAGACGATGCATCAAGATGCACACTGACATCACCTTCGGGTGAGGAACCGGACCTTGAATCCTCATTGATTGATTGATCAAGGCAAAACATGCTGATGTGCTACTAACCTGTCAGTAGCTCTAGGACTCCTTCTGTTTTCTTGATGAATGAAATACACTGATAAAATGTTGAGCTACAATAACAGATACAAATTAATTATTAATTATATCAATCAATTAAAATTTAACTTATATTCTCTTACAGGCGTAAAATTCTACACGCGGTACTTATGTAGCTTATTAAAGAGCACATGCATCAGAAGCCAATACTCGATATCTAGAATAAATAGTTTTATCAACAATGAAAATATCTATATCACAGATAATTAATTGTGGAAGTAAAGAACATATAGGCTAACTTGCAAACGAAATGTTTTATAATTGCTATAATTATTCCATAAATGAACGAATTGAAGATACTGCGTACCATTTTCTTGAGACAAAGGCAACTGCAGTGAACTGTTCGTTTGTTGTGTTTCTATCGACGACGCTATAGCAACTGTATAACGTCGTGACTTCATAGCCTGATGACGTCACGTTACCATGCGTTGCCATGGGTTCACGTATTTGAATGACGTCACCCATATCGTTGGCATGGTAACGCTGTTGATCGGCTAGGTCACGCCATACGTGCCGGGTGATGAAGGCGGGAAATCTGCAGAGGGTACTGGGCCAACCAAAGCTGTCTGAACAACAAGCGAAAATATTGAATCAATGTTTATTTGTTCATATAAACAAAAGGTCAAGCAAGCCGGCATAAAGCAGACAAACGAACATACCAACATACACACAAGAAAACAAGCAATCGGCCGTGAGTGAGGACTCGGAATATCCTATCGAGCTGACCAACGATACACCATAGTATAAAGCATACAATTAACCACGCAGCACTATATGCCGAGAAATCAGTTCAGACTAGAAATTATTATACTATCATGCAGTGATATTTTCGTTCAGAAATTAATTTTCGTTTCGTTCTAATTCAGTTCTGAAAGAATAATTTCTATTTTAGTTTAGCTTCAGTTCTTGAAGAATCGAATAATTATAGTTTTAGTTTAGTTCTAGTTGAGGTATTTTAGTTCTAATTCAGTTCTAGTTCGAGTAAATTTTTAATAATTTTAGTTCTAGTTCGGTCCTTAATGATCAAAAGTTGTGAAAAATACCGCTCTTTGACATTAAATTTTTTGTAACTTTTGGTTGACATTTAAGCCCTTTTGTACTCTTTACAATTTGTCTAAACTACAAATTAGTTTTAAAACAAAATAATGAGAAAGAATTAGTATCATCTGAAAATAAATTTTGGTTTCCAAATAATTTTTGTTCATCGTTCAGAGCCTAATTTTAGTTTCTATTTCTATGCAGTTCTGCAACAATAATTATCGTTCTTCTTTCGTTTCAGTTCGGGGGAAAATCAATAATAATTGTTTCAGATCTCGTGCACGACGATGCAATAATTTTCGTTTTCGTTCAATTTTAGTTAACGAAAATATCACTGCTATCATGCATTGATGCGATAATGTTAATAATGTTTACAATATAAATTCAAAGGTTATAATTTAGAAATTTCTAAGGCTATAGAAGTAAATCCAGACTGAAACGCAATCATACACATAATTTACAAAAGGATTAGTTGGCACAAGAATAGAAATTACTAGCATTAGAAAGTATTGAATGATATTAATGATTTGATTGTAAAGACTTGAAAATGTCTCTAGTCGCAGTTGACATTAAACTCTTATAAACTCTTATAATTTAGACATTTATATATAATTTGTAAACAGAAAATTTGTAAAGATCATGTAGAGGTAGAAGTTAACTAAGTTAAGTTAATTAGCTTTGATAAAGCAGCTTCATATTGCAAAATCTACTTTCATCTTGTAGCTATCTAAATACATTACTGCTTGAGTTTGGCAGGGTTGCAGACATTTAAAAGTAGTTTTACCGTATATTTCTATGCCATAGCGGATTCTTTGATCGGCAAGAGCTAAATGCAGAATATAGACTTAAACGGCAGGTTAAGGAATATAATCTCTGCGTCTACACAGCTCACCATTTAAGATATTGATTCGACAAAATTAATTATAGAGTTTATGTGATTTTAAAACGATAACTTTTATTATCATCAAATTGTATGCTTATCCTTTTTTATACAAATTGTTGTGAAAAGTAAAAACCAAGAGGAAACAAGAATGGAATCTTGTTCACTGAATATACTCATTCAGTGCAAGGAGGGCTGAGGATCAATCAACCCTCTATTTGTATTATACGTAGAAAACATACACTCTGTCCCGAAAAAACAACCCTCTTGCGATATTTCAATAACTACATAAAACGAAAAATTAATTTAAATATTTTAAGACGGTTTAGAGGAGATAATTTTCCATCTATCCTCCAAATTTGGTGAACAAATATTTAACAAACGTTACAGAGTTTCTATGAAAATAGGTCGATAGCTTCTTGTGGCAAGTCTTTCCAAATTGCCTCCAGCACAAGTTGCACAACTCCTAACTTCAGCTTTTGTTGGTTGGTTTTGGAGTGAACCCTTTGCACCGCTCAAGTATTGCGCTCCAGACTTGGTAGTAGAGAAGATTGAGGTCAGATGATTTTGGTGGTCATTCAAACTTCTTGACGAAATCCGGACTATGCTGCTCATTCCATTATAGTGCCACAACTATCTAAATAAGCTTCCTTAATTATCTTTTCTGATTGTTTCATTGAAACTCAATATAACTTTTTCAGTTATAAATATTTTTTCTATCTAATTTGGAGGTTAGATGTCAAATTATATACTCTGGAACATCTGAAAACACTTAGAAAAACAGCTTTAGTTTTGAAGACGTTGTGAAGATTTCGTTAATGGTTTAGTTTCTTTCCGGACAGAGTGTATTTACAGTCAACTCTTTCAGGAATGAAGGGTAAATAATTCTGGCCGTCCAGAGAAAATATAACTTTTTTAACATATATAATTGTACATTGGGAATTATCAAATTATCAAATTATCAATCAATCAATTAACAACTTTTACCTCTTATAGCGCACTTTTAAATAAGTCCCAGAAAGGCTTTGGACAGCGAGTAGAAGAATGGCTTAGCCTGCTATATGCCACAACCGATGTGGCATGACTTTTGCAAGTTTGGAATTTGCGAGCATAACGAGTCAGGTACGCAGAAGTCATGGCGCGAACCAACTCTGCCATTCAGCGCAGGCTCTGTGTTATATTTAGATTTGCGACCGAATTCAGGCGAATAATATTTTATTAACAAGTAACAAAGTAACACTTGTACTGTGTCACTGGTACAACAATATAATTATATTCAATTCTGTCTCAAATACGAAAAGGTCAATCCCAAATGTAACGTAGATGCCACAGTGAAAGGTAGAATGGTTTTCGCCATGACTCCTGTGTACCTGACCAGGGGCGTCTATCCCTATACCTTCATGGCGCAGCCTGCGCCATGGAAAAAATTGGGGGGAGAGGAAAATACTAGTAACTTTCTGAAATTGGGGGAGTGGAAATAATCATGTTTCTCTTTACTCATAAAGAACTTAAAATTTTAAGTTTAGAAATAATGTACAGCTCCACTATAGTGACTGTACAGTGGAAGATCTAGAAATGGGAACAAAATTTAGTTTAAACGGTCAAAAAAAAAATTTGTTCGCTTCGCTCGCTAAATTTACGCGCTTTAATCAAGCTATTGCGAGCCGAGCGAGCGACGTTTTCTAGGGGGTCGCTTTACTTTTGGTGTCAACAAATTTTTTTGGTGGGCGGGGACCTTGCGCCATAAAGTCACCTGAAATTTGGGGGGATAGACGCCGCTGTACGTGACCTGTTGGCCTCTACAATTCCAGAGTTGCTGACACTTCGGTTGTGACATGTCATTTGTTTTAAATGATCACAAGGATTTTTAAATGTCTAAAATTGATTTATCATTGATAAGGATAAGCCTTTGGTGTATTGCTAACTTTATTAAAATGAGATTCGAACCTCTGGTGAGCTGCATGACTACTGGGCCACTTGTGGCTGATATAAGACCTCTACACGAGGAGTCTGCAGACATGGCTAGATGTACTATAGTACCCTGTATGTGATATATCTGGAAACAAAAAATATGTCTTATCTCACTCGTCGTTTATCTCACTCGTCGCCAGATATCATTTTGTTCGAACAGCAGTGGAGACTCTGAGACCTGTCCACAAGACGGCTCTGCTTTTATTGACGAGATTTGCAGAATAATGCAAATAATGATTTACAGGTTATAATGCCTTGACCGGCGACCACCGAGAGCGCTCATTCCTGTAGTAGAGACTGTCTGCGGCCCATATAATGGCATTTGCATCCGGAGCACGCTCGACTGCCTGTTAACTCCAGCATACCAACAACTAATTTTTTTTAACGTTTTAACCCATGGGCCAAATACGTCCCTCTGGGTACATATATATATATATACACACATGTGTATATATATATATATATAAATATATAAACTTTTATTTTTTTTAGATTAGGGGTCGGTTATCACCCAGGGCATTACATTTATTATTATTAGTATTATTATTATTAAAGCAGCTGAGCTCATGTGTAACCCATTTGGTAGATGTAGACTATTTCAGAAATTGGCCAGGTGATATATGCCTGCCCAGGTGATATATGCCTGCCCAGGTGATATAGGCCTGCCCAGGTGATATAGGCCTGCCCAGGGATATAGGCCTGGCCTGGTGATATATGCCTGCCCATGTGATATAGGCCTGCCCAGGTGATATAGGCCTGCCCAGGGATATAGGGCTGCCAAGGTGATATATGCCTGCCCAGGTGATATATGCCTGCCCAGGTGATATAGGCCTGCGCAGGTGATATAGGTCTGCCCATTGAACTCTTATACGTTATATTATACTAATAACGGACCTATGCAGGTCCCAGATATTTTTTAGTATTCGTGTATTCAACAGATGACAGGACGCGTATATTTACAAGTTCCCTTTCTTAGTTGATATTACATTGTTTTTATTTTCTTTCTTTCTCCATAGTTAGACGTATCATTGCCGTTTAGAACGCACAATGCCGCAAGCGCCGATATCTATTAACCTACCAGACACCTGGGGTTATTCTTCTCGTTGACCTGACCTGGGATCGATCCCAACGAGATACTCTAACGAGAGTAATTTGAAAGACTTGTACAATTCTGTAAATAATGCTAGCCTTAAGATAAGTAGGCCTACTTGGTTTAAAAGTAAGAGACTAACGATTAATTGCAATAAATCAGCTTATATTTTATTTTTCCCTCTAAAGAGGATGAGGAGTACATTATTACAAACAACCTTACATTGCATATAGATAATACTCCATTTATTAAAGTAAATTGTGTTAAATTTCTTGGTGTTTTGATTGATGAACATATGAATTTCAAGCAATATATTGAATCTATTGTTAAGAGTATAAAAAGTGTAAGGGCTTACTATATCAACGTAGAGATTTTATACCTCTGTCATGTCGTCAAGATTTATTCTTTTCCATGATAAATTCTCGTGTTAATTATTGTATTGAAGTGTACGGTAATACTATTTGGAATATCATACAACCACTTCACGTGGCTTGTAACAGGATTTTGCGGACTCTGCAGGGCTTATCTAGATTCAGCAACGTTCAAGATATGTATATTGTTTATGATTTAACGTCCTTCCTGTACGTATATTTTACATAAACTTTTCATTGCAAGCTAATCTATAAATGCCTCAATAGTAACATAGCAATCCGAACGGTAATAAATGACGTGTTTAATCTCAATCATGCTAGTCATAACTATCCTACTAGATTATATCATACTATCATAATATCATACTAGTGGAATAAAAGAAGATGAAAAATAAAAAAAATTATCAAAGACTAATTATTTATATAAGAATTCTGGTTCTGTATTTTATAGATCATTATATTATGTTTAATAAATCATGCACTGATTGGAATTTAATCCCACTAATTATACGAAATGCAGGTGCGCTTAATTCTTTTTTGAAGAAGTATAAGAGCTTTCTTTTTGACACTTGGTAAGTTAGCCTACTTATGAAGTTGCATAGATCTCATTTTATTTAAACTTTTATTTGAAAGATATTTCTAGTATATAATCGTTAATTTTTACTTTTCTTTGATTGCATGTTCTCTTGTTTCTCTGCTTCGTTTTATTGTAGTTCATATCTTTTTTCACTTTTGTACGATTGATAGGTGGTCAGCTAGATAAGGTGCAGTGTACTTTCTCTGACGGCCTAATGTACGTCACTGTATTGTTATTTTTAAATAAATATAGTTCTCTCTCTCTCTCTCTCTCGATCCCAGGTCTTCTTGCTTCTGAGGCCGACGCTCAAACCATTCGGCCATAACCCCCAAGACTAAGAATACATTCAACAGTAACTGCAGATGTTCGTAAGAGACGACTGACGCACAGGCTCATTCTCGTTGAATGCATCGTTTTGTTGAAGGCTAAACCATTGAGACGGGTTGAGCTCATTTGATTGATACTTATAATCGTTATGCTCATAACGAGCAAGATAGATTACAATAATATGTTGCAATTTATGCTTAGGTCTGTTATCAGGCAGAAAGTTGAATAGACAGTACATGTAGATGATTATGGTTATATTTACCTTCCACACCAACCACCAGGGTCAATCATATTTTAATCTACTTCTACACATAAGTACCGTAGTAGTACTAGTTTATTAGCAACTTCATTGTGACATATGCACATTGTTACAAGCTAGAAATACACATAATATACAATACAACAATAATAAATCCCAAATTAGAAGCAGATAGAGTTTAGGTCTTTCTAGAATGGAGCTCAATAGGTTAACCGAGTCGACGAGTTAACTCGTTGCCCACATAATTCTCCATACGCGTTCAACGAGTTATGTCGCCATCATAGTTTTATAAAGTCAGTTATATCGAGAAATAACACGACAAATGGCCAGTGCCGTCATCTAGTCGTTATAAACATCTGACACTCTGAGTGCAAATTCCCGGCGCTTTCTGCCTTCAAGTCAACAGCGTAGCTAATGACTCTCTGCAGGAACTTACTTATCTCATGTGGCCGATGTGTAAGAATACACTGTTATACCTTACAGTATCCGCGTATATCGTCTCTTGCAGTACATGTGCAGTTTTGCAGAACACTCGTCCCTAACATCGCCTTCGGATGAGGAACCGGACATTAAATCCTCATTGTATTGTATTGTAGGCCTATTGTATTTTGAGTCTATAGACTTACTCGTGTTTCCAAAACTCAACTCTATAAATTTTTGAGGGTAGGGGGTAAGTCAATGTATTTTTTCGAGGGACGGGGGGGCCAAATTAACTCGAGGTAAATCGAAGGGAGCGCAAAAGGTCCGAAATAGGTATTTCAATTAGTACAGTGTAATTGTCCTGGCCTC
>JAQFZF010004841.1:0-10308 GCA_034695365.1 Enchytraeus norvegicus
GTTGTTTCCTGAATGGGGGGGGGGGGGCGATCAGCTTAATAATATTAACATTATAGATACGTACATCAGCTTCACACTTTCTGTCTATATCAATCCACGGTAGTATCTTGCCATTGCCCATATAGCACTGTTTCTGAACTTTCACAAAATGCTGGCGTATTAACGTCAAACTGTATCCGCACAATCCAGTTTCCGTTTCCTTTCCAGCTGATCTACCAAATACAACATACAGGGTATTTCCATTGCCAGAGGTATTCCATCTCCCTGCGGCAGTCCTTTCCAGAAAGTAGGCTGAACGACCTATGTTGAAGTGGAGTGGAGATATGCTGTGCTGTCTTTTGCAGGTTAATGTAATCTCCGTGTAGGAATCAAGATCAGGATCGTCCTTACAAAACCGAACGAGACGACTTTCGTAACTCGAATGTGTCGAAAGGTTTTCTCTCTGTACAACGAGAAAGTAGACGAATCCGGAATCTTCAAACGCAAATTTATACTCAACTTTTAATTTGTATTTATAGTTTAAGTTAAAATCCAAAGCACTAGTGTCTGATTCTTTCGCCCAGCGGTAATCCACAACTGGCTGAGTAACACTAGTCTTTAATAAAAATGACGCGATCGAGGTTTGCTCTCTTTTATTCAAGGATGCATCAAAAGTCGTCGCAACAAACAAAGGAACACCAACCGATGACGTAAATGATGACGGTGACGCTATACCTGTTGATGATGTCATTGAAATAAATAGAATATAGAATGTCACACCATCCCCACCGATGTAATTTAATCTGTTGTTATTAGAAAGTGTAGTCACAGTGTCAGACAAGTTAACAAGCCAACAATGAGACTTGCATAACATTATCACATCATCATTGCTCGGTATCACTTCTAACATCATCCTCTGAGGTGATTCCTCGTCATCTTCAAATTCTATCTTGATTCTTTCCATAACTCTAAGGCTCGTCGTATCCAGTGATAGGATTTCATCACTTGTAGCGACCAGGAGACGCCATTCTGCTCTCCCTTCCACAGTGGGATCGGTGGAGCGACGCATGAGAGCAAACCCTGGGGCCACAAGGGAAGAGATGGGCAGGTTAAGAGATGGGCAGGTTGTACACAGGTGGGACCCTCGCGGGATATCCCTGGGAATCCCACAGACAGGTACAGTTAGTAAGGATTGCAGAAGTAGATAGTAAGCAGTCCAAACTCCAGACCATCTCATGATTTTCTTATAACTGAATCGGTTGTGAAAGTCTAAGGTCATATTGTCATATCGCAAAGGATATGTGACTATTAAACTTATAAATAACTGGGTAAAGTCTAAAATAAATATATGAATATATAAACACATAACGGTTTAACGTCCGATTCATCATCGGCGATGACACCGTGCGACGGTCCATTTATTAAATGCATTTAGCACACGCTAACGGTGCTAGTTTTTCACACAGGTTGTCATTAATCTAGCGGCAAGGTCGCCCGCCTCGCTTTCGATTCATTACGATCGTACGGCAGACCCGCGCTTATTAAAAAAGTAAAAAAGTAAATTAGCAAGAATGAAATGGTTGACATGGTTGGAGTAAAATAATTTATTAAAATTCTATCAATTAAGTAATAATCAATTAGGTCTAAATAAATTAATTTGATTTAGATGAGATTGAACAACCGCCAAGACTAGTTTACAAAATTGGCGTCCCGGTCCCACTTAATTTGAACACTGTGCTAGCTTTTATAAGTCACGGCAACTTTATTAAATACGGTGCTTGCTTTTTACATAAAACGGTCTAGCTTGTTTACACACTTAATTTAAAACGGTCTAGCTTTTTGAAATTAACTTATTATAAAACAGTGCTAGCTTTTTACACACTTAATTTTACGGGGCTAGTTTTTTTTACATAGGACCTACTTAATTTAAAATCTTTCTAGTTTCTTTAAATTAACTTAATACTGAACGGTGCTAGATTTTTAACGTAAATGTGTTAGAAACTGACAAAGAGCTAGCTTTCTTCTTGTTATTTTTTTATCAAGTCGAAAATCGACAGGTAAAAGACGAAAAAATTGAAAATCAGAGAAAACCCTCATAGATAGGCCTACAAGTCCGATTTCAGAATATCTTTTATATCTATAGGGCCTATCTCCGAAAGAAGCACTTTACTTTAAACAACTCAGGCCTTATTAAAGCTTATAGAATTTAGCATCTCGAAATAAAATGCAAAAGTTAAAACAGTTAATAATAGGGCTAGTAAGGAACATTGAGGAACTCTCCTATTACTACTAATAGTATTCCTACTTATGACAATAATCTATTTTTCTTGTCAAAATTATCACACTGTTTACATTAAAAAATGCAATTGAGTTACTGACAGGCTAATCAATTAGTTATAGCTTCGTAATCTGAATCTTATTAATTCGTTAATACATTTCTGATATCAAAAGTTAATATCATGATATCAAATTGGCACCAGTTATCTGCTTAGCTGATCGCCGCACATGCACGATAAAGCCATGCCACTGGTGCTAAAAAGTTAACTAGCACGCTGCTCTAGCTAGAGATTACTGCAGACCGCCCGTTGCACTGCAGCGTCCAATGATTTGAGGGGCACATGTTAGTCGCCTTCGGGCCTTTGTGTCCTTTTTCTCGCTGAACAGATTTATTGAATATGTATGATTGTACGGTAACGTGAAATAAATAAATAAATAAATAATATCGAGTCAGTAGCTATGACAAAAGAAAATTACCTTTCACAAACGATAACTCCAGTCGTTGTCACGATAAATTTGACTTCATTTTCACAAAGAATCGTTCTTCCTGTAAAAACTCAGTGGAGGTATGACGTGGTCGCTAAAGCAGTGCTTAGCATTTGGATGGTGCCAATTTGACGGTCAAGTATCCATAAATGATTTTACAATTTGGTTAACATTCCATTTTACTGGCCCCCGATGGCGGTCGATAAATGAAACTGAGTATGACCGAGGGATATCTGAAGATGCAATTGATTTGAACGAATAATAAATTTAAAGCACGTCTCCGAACGAATCTGGAACTCTGTCTAGCTAAGAGACGGTAACTGAGATAGCGAAGGAATTCTGGAGACAAAGACTCCAGGAAGTTGCGATCCTTCCCAGACTCTATGTGGATAATTTTGATTTGTTTTCTGAATAAATTAAAAAGATTTTTGTTTGCTTTTGCGAATCTGGTTCGGATTTGGACAAAAAGACACACTGTCACTTTTATTTTGTGAGCAGAAAAATCGTGGGTCCGGTGCCAATCTGAGTCTGTCACTTATATCCTCTTGAGATGAGGTAACTGAGGTTAAATCTATACGTTTTAGAATAGTAGACAAAGCTCCAATTGTTACAAAAATTAATTACTGGATACATCTTTTAAAAAGACAGCAAATCGACAGATATCTAAATGACTGTTGAACAGTATCAGGTGTCACTGGAATTCTTCATGGAATTGAGAGACTTTAATTATAGAAGCCTCTCAAACTCAGGCAATTTATATGCTCAGGTTGAGTTGCCTAGCAGCCAATATTTTATCACGATTGTAGACCTGAAAGCGTGGTTAACGGTTATATTCAAGGTTGTTCAATTTGCCGGAATAATCATCCATCCATAATAATAATAGTTAATTTAGTAATAATGATAATAATAATGCTTCAGCTCCAACCTCGATCTGCTCCGCAGCTAATCTTAATCCATGGGCCTTATACACCCCTCTGGGTGACCTTTTTTGTATTCCAGGATCGGTTATCACCCATTGCATTTTTCTTAAATACAAGTAATAATAATAATAATAATAATTGAGTATGCTATTGATCCCACCAGATGGCGAGATAGACGGGATTCGTTTCCAATTTCGGCTGCAAGTTTCAATCGCAAGAGTGTCAATTGAAACCCGTACACCGACTGCTGCTATTAATGCAACATGGAGATTAAAACAGCTTAAGAGTAAATGCTTGCTTAAGGCTTGTAACTCAAGGAGTTTCCAAAACTGGGCATTGCAACCGCGACCTCATGATTCAGAGGCTGCAGTTCTGCCGTTAGACCACCGAGCTTCTCTATCCATACGGCAAACAGGAAGGGCTCCGTGGCCTAGTGGCAGCACAATTGCCTATGAAGCATGATTGCTATGCTGACCTTCAAAGCTTTGCATTTCAACAAGCCCTATTATCTTGTCAACCTTATATCTTACTATCAACCTTCTCGTAGTCTTCGTTCAGACGATTCTCACTTACTTACTGTTCCTGATATTCGAACTGAACTTGGTAGACACTCTTTTAGCTATGCTGCACCTAACGTTTGAAACTCTTTGCCACTTCGTGTTCGATCTTGCCCCACACTATCTTTGTTTTGTAGTTGGCTTAAGACTCATTTATTTCCTCCATAGATCATAAAAAATATTCCATCAGTTTACTGGTAATTGGAAACTGCACCGTACTCTTCTCTTGCAGCACTTTCTTTTGCTAGTCCTGTTTGGGTGGGCAGGCTGGTAGTTCAAGTGTTGTTGGAGACATCCCTGATGTCGTCGTCAGATGATGAAACGGATGTTAAATTCGCATTGATTGATTGTATTTATGTTATATTTGTATGTGACTATTTGTGCACACTACTTTTTTATTATTATAAAAAGTTGGTATTGTATAGTTTATTTCTATAATTTAGTAAGTTCTAACTAAAGTTGTACTATTATTAAGGCCTGAAGTTTTTCGCAGCGAAAAATCCAATATTTCGCGGAATTCCGCGATTTTTGTAGTGATTCTGTGATTTATCGTGCAGATTCCACGACATGTTCCACTTGCGTAATTTTGCGTGTTTATTACTCATAATTTGTCATAAATGAATCAAAAATAGTATTAATTAACATAAATCACAATTTACATTCATTGACTAGTCATAGACTCATAATAGGGTATCAGAGATTCATTGACTCATAGACTCATTTACTCATGTGGGAGGGGTAAACTAGAAGGGTGAGAGGTATGCGGCGTATGCCCTATGAGAACTGGCCTACTGTTGTAGAAAATCCATCTCACCGTATCTTTGGACTCATTGGGCTGCCTGATATGGAAAAAAACATTGCGCGGGGGTGGATAATTTTCTTGAAGAGGGCATCAGTGTTGCACTGCTGTTGCAGTGACACAATGAATTACCATGTTCCACTGAAAGTCGTTTTACTTGGCTAAACTGAAGCCACATTATAAATGAATCATTGAAGTGCTAAGATAATTAAAATCATTGCCAAATTTGAGTAAAGAAATTGGTTTATATTTCTTTACTCCAATTTGATTATGATTATATAATTTAGCGATGTTCTAACACCCGTTTTACCAATAATACGTGTCATCCAGCGGACCTGGGGCTGCTCTGCGTTGTATTAATCCTAATACTAATACAATATAGGCCTAGGCCTAAATGATTTCATTAAACTGAATTCAGTCACTGCAGTGAATACATTAAATTCAAATAATGATTTCACAATGACTGGACCTGGCTGGTATCGCAGTACTATCCTAACATTCGCAACAGGGAAGAATGATGCTCCCTTTCTAACTTTTGTTACATTTTCTTCTTAAAATTATTATTCTAATTTATGAAATTGGCTACATGTAGGCTGTGTAGCATCATCACATGACATTATTAACGGCTGAGGACCTTGACGTTAGATTAATGACTTTGTCACCTGTGTGCTGCAATCGTTTAGTAACGGGATCAACTCCGAACCTAGAAGTCAATATATGATGAACCTTTAAAAAGGCTAAAGCCGAATTTAACGTCAGTTTCACCTCTCGAAAGGGATATCAGTGACGGAGGAGCCTTGGATTCGAACCCCGCACATACTGATCCTCAGTCGGAAATCTAACCGATCATGCCACTGGCTCCTGCCAGTGGTACGATCGATACCTTTATCATTTACCTTTATCTTTACCTTTGTAGCCTACATGGTTTCTTTTTGGTGGAGCCAGACCCCCCGGGGAGGGGCAGGGGGGTCCGTAACGTCGCATTTTCTGCATACCCTACTCCAGTCTACTGGCGCCGCCACTGATCGGAATCCGGCAGAGTTCTTATAATAGCAGTCCTATACTGAATATTCCATAAAGTTCTTTTTCGTCTGGCCTCCCAGATTTGTTCATGGAATCCATTAGTGATAGTAGTACTAGATGGGGTTATGGCCGAGTGGTTATGGCCCGCAGAGGCAAGAAGACCTGGGATCGATTCCAGGTCAGGTCAACAAGAAGAATAACCCCAGGTGTCTGGAAGATTAGTAGCCTAAATATCGGCGCATGCTGCATTGTGAGCTCTAAACGGTAATTAATGATACATCTAATCATGGAGAGCGCAATACTTTTTTTATACAAAATAAAGCGACTAAGAAAGGAAACCTTGCAAACAGATGAGTCCTGTCATCTGACGAATGAATACACGAATACTAATATGACTTAGCCCCCTCAGATATCTCAGGCTGAAGCCGCTTCGGTAATTAAGAAGCACCGCTTAGTTATATTATAAATCAACTACGCCTAATTGAAGAATTTGTATCTACATGTAATACTGGCAAGAATTGCATAATATGTAAAATTCTGGTAAGGTAGAAGCAGTTGTTGTAGTTCAATGAACTCCACGGATTTTGATAGATAATTATAATTATTGATAACGCACTGGAGCGACACAGCGAATATTAGTAAGAAATTTATGTCTTTGATCGGCCCTTAGAGAACGCATTAGTAAAGCATACAAATGATACAACGGCCCTATGTATCGTAATATATGCTACAAAGGCGGGCTAATTAAATTCAGCATACTGTTCTGTAGTATATAATTCCCAGGTATCATAGAAATAATAGCAATCATTATTTGCCTTATATCAAAATATCAGGATAAATAAGTCATGACCTTGTTAGCTTTCCTTTGGCTACATCGAATACATCACCTTATTTACAGAATAAGTTACAATTGTGGAGTGTTCACAACCGGGGTAGACTAAGACTACTTTCTTCCTTTCAGTTCACACAGGACAACCGCATATGTTTACATGATTCTTTCTCTGTTTTCGGTATATCTTTGTAGTCTGCCGTACCACTGGTTAATCGCACCCTTACAAGTAAAGAGCGCACTAATGCAGTAGGCCTAAGTGCAGATACACGATTAACCTACATGCACTGATGAAATCGCGCACCCGTTGAAGTCTCTATTGAAGATGGCGTATATGATTGGATTTACCTCTGAGTTACAGTAGGCCCTAATTATAATTTATTAGCATCTTGCACTGGTTTGGATCTCACTTTCTCTTCGGTGTGTGCATTTTCAGGAGTGTTCTGACGATTCGAAGCTGTCCGTAGTTGCACATTCCTATAGGGACGTCCCTGACATAGCCTTTGGATAAAGAACCGGACGTTAAAACCTCATTGGTTGATTGATCGATCGATTGATTGATCTTGACGTCCGATTCATCATCTGACAACGATATCAGGAACGCCTCAGTCAGCATAATCCACTTGATTCATTTAGAGCCTACGCATTCTAAGTATCGAATGGAATGCCTGTCGGTACTCTCTGTTGAAGTTTTTATAATGATTGCATTACCGCTGATTTAGAGTAGACCTTAATTATAATTTTATTAATATCCTGGCGTTCGGTACATCATCTAACTACGATAGCAGGGACGTCTCAGACAGCTTAATCCACCTGATTCACTTACGAATTCTTAGTATTCTGTGGAATGCCTGTCGAAACTCTCTGTTGAAGATCGTGTATATGATTGGATTCAGGGCACTGTTACAATACCCCAGCCAGAATATAACACTGAACACATGTGGAGATATGTGAATACCGGTGAGCAGGGTTATAGGATACAAGGAGAAGAACGGAAGCCAACATCCAATGAACGAGGCCATGACAATACCGAGCACTATGGTAGCTCGACGTTCCCTAGCTCGTGCTAATTTTCTCTTGGCTCGCTCACATTCTACAAGAGCACTGGATATAATATCTTGTTGGGATTCCTTGGACCCTCGTTCTGTTTTACCCCGAGACGCCATGAGTGCGTGGCTGAAGTTAAAATCTTTGTTGATACGACAGGTTATTTTACGCCGCTTGGTTTCATAGGCGACAAAAGTTCTGTATTTAGTTACAATTTCTTGTGGTTCGCTTTCATCGGTTGTTTGATCATTAAGACAACTTTGATCGCTAGGGTGCTCGTGAACGAAACGATAATCGATAAGAGGTCCTTCATCGGAGCTGTTCCCTTCGTAGCATGAGAGTCGCTTTAGTGCGAATTCCTGTGATAAAAGATCCGATGAATCAGAAAATGAGGCTTTGTGATTAAATAAATTGCTAATAGTAACCGTTGGAATAAGTGAAGTCTTACTGACAGATTCTAATAGTTGAGCTTCGGTTTCATTTGATATTTCATCGATAAAAACTACTTCAGTATTTCTTATATCACTCAGATCTTGGTAAGAAGATTTCTGACCATTTTCTTTTCTTTCTACTGTTTTCTTGTTGTTTAAATCTGTGAGATTCGTTTGGGATATATTTTCTAATTTCAGATGCTCTCGATTAATAGTAGAAGTTGAGCTATTAGTAACAGAACCATCTATGGAACACCCTTTTCTAATGAACGACATACATTTCATATCAGTAACTTTACTGCCAAATGGTTGTCTTTGATGTTGCCGTTGTTGTTGTTGCTGTTTGTTCTTATTTTGTTCTTGTATTCTATCTAAACTTCGCCTTGCTCGAGACTTAGCTGCAGCATATATCTTTATATAAACAGAAACCATGACTATAAGAGGAAGATAGAAGGAACATATAATGGAATAGATCACGTATCCTGGTTCCTCACTCAGAACACATAAAGGATATCCTAGTTTAGTTGGTTGTGGCCTCTTCCATCCAAACAACGGCGGCAGACAAACGATCACAGAAGTTGCCCAAACTGATGATATCATCACAATCGCTCTTGTTTTTGTTCTCTGACGTATATAGGCCACCGCCCTAGTAATCGACCAATAGCGATCGAGGCTGATGAGGCAGAGATTTAGTATTGAGGCAGTACAGAGAAGGACATCTGTGGACAGCCACAATTCACAGAGAACCTCGCCGAACTTCCAGTAGCCCATCAACTCATTGGCAAGACTGAGAGGCATTATGAACAATCCAACGAGAAGATCACTCACAGCTAGCGAGGCTATAAACCAATTCTGTAATCCTGTCAGATTTCTGTCAATAATTATGGCAAGAATGACTAGACCGTTCCCGAGAACGATTATGAGCAGTATTAACGTGACGAAAACGGAGGCGAGAAGGATATGCGTCCAGGTGTATAGGCTGGGATAGGGGAATCCTTTCATTGGATCATCCTGGAACGCATCCGTACATAGACTTGTGTTTATTCCATCTGTACACTGGAGTTCTTCCAAATCAGAATGTGAAAGTATGTCTATCCCTGTGATATTAATATCGCCTTGAGATTTCATAATTCAGATAATTATTTAAGTTCTTTAATCCCGTTATTATTACTATGTGCACAGTGAAGCGTGATTTCACATGTTCTTTGAATAATTAATTTAATCGAATTTGTCAGAATTTCACTATGGAGCATTTTAATTACTGGAGAGATTTGTCATACGAACATGTCCTAGTGTGGAAAGTTATAGACACAATCGTGGATGAATGTATACAATACATGTACTGTACACATTGTACAGCTGTAAAATATTATCCATCATTGAAAGTTTCCACAAAGGATGTTTCAGTAGTAACTATTCGAAGTTTCATTGCTATTTATATAGTTCCAGTATATTATATCCTTCTTGAGTCCAACTTGAGTCCAAGACCATAACATAGGATTTAATTTGCTCAACGGCTGACTAAATTAATCCAACATTATTAAAACTCTAATCCATTGATTCGTTACAAATAATTCTGTAATTCTATTGATGGCGATAAACTTTCGGTTTCTAATCTGTAAATAGACACAAAACAATATAATACAATACAATGAGGATTTAAAGTCCCTTTCCTCAGAAGGCGATGTAAGGGACGTCTCAAGCAGACTATCGATCAATCAATCAAATACTAATGTTAACATTCAGGTTCCTCTGTTGGCCTTGCCTCTCTTAGTCTCTGACGTCCCTGATGATAAAACGGACGTTAAACGGGAGTTAACGGACCTTGGCCCGTTTTTCTCTTTCAGCATATGTACTTTCCGGTTGCATTTGGGTGGACCAGTTGGTATGAAATATGCTGTCTGAGACGTCCCTGATATCGTCGTCAGATGATGAACCGGACGTTAAACCGCTATTTGAT
>JAQFZF010004842.1:0-10308 GCA_034695365.1 Enchytraeus norvegicus
ATTTTATTTTTATTTTGCAGTATTTCATGTATTTTATGTATTTTATATTTTTGGAAAAATACATGTATTTTACTGTATATTATTTTTACTTTGCTGTATTTCACAACTATGAGTTTAATGTATTTAATTCTTTAATTTCAAGATTGTGTCCTAGAAGTTTATTGTTGGCGCCGGTGTCGTCGTCAGTGGATGAAACGGATGTAGAATTTGATTGATTGATTGTTTATTGATTGTTAGAAATAGGCAACACAAACCTGAAACCCAGGCAAGCCCCTCTCACCAGTGGGTCCAGGCTCTCCCTGTTCGCCCTACGGTGAATTAAACAATGAATTAATGAATTAAGATATGAATAAATAAATGTAAGAATTAATGAATTAAGGTATGAATTAATGAATTAAGCTATGAATAAATGAATTAAAGTATGAATTAATGAATTAAGGTATGAATTAATGATTTAAGATATGAATGAATGAATTAAGATATGAATTAATGAATTAAGCAATGAATGAATGAATTAAGATATAAATGCATGAATTAAGGTATGAATTAATGAAGTAAACAATGAATGAATGAATTAAGATATGAATAAATGAATGTATGGAACAATCAAAAGAAATAAATAAAAATAGGCCTGAATGAATGAATGAATAAATGAATGTAAGATTAGTTAAAATAAGTTGATTATAATTTCGCAAAGAAATTAAAAAGAATCGCTTTACTATGAGAAATATCAAAGAATACAAATGTATGGTACAGTATATTTAGCATTTACATATATTGACCGTTTGATCTATATCATGGTATTAAATTCAATACAGTCTATGATAACAAGTTATTTCATATGACAACACACTTTCTTGAAATAATAAAGGTTTTTAGTATGCATTATTACATGCAAAATTAAGTCATTCGACCTGTATAGTGGTCAAGATTTGGTTTATCCGCCACTGTTTGAAAAATTATATTAAAAAAATAAGCGTAAGAATTAATTTTCATCAACGTTTGGGGGAACCCGTTTCTTTTTGTGTTTTTTTCTTATTCGGCTATTTTCGCATATGACACACCGCACATGCTAGTTACCTTGCTTAGTTTCTGTTTTTTGTTTTGCTATTTTAATCAGTCCATGATTAATCGCACTCTTGCCTTTTGTTGGTGCTACAAGCGACCAGCGCAGATACACGATTAGCCTTCCATTTTCCAGGCACCTATACGCACCCGTGTCCGAGGGTGCCGGGGATATTTCGTCGGCGGCTGGGAATCGTTCCCAATCGAGCCATCACTCAATTCTGAGTGAAACATGCTAACTGCTTCACTAAATCCCCGTTAGCTAAGATATGTACAGCCGAGACGTCTCTGACATCATCCTTGAACAGGGAACGAACGTTAAAACTATATTTTTCTTATTTAT
This sequence comes from Enchytraeus norvegicus, assembly GCA_034695365.1. Taxonomy (NCBI): domain Eukaryota; kingdom Metazoa; phylum Annelida; class Clitellata; order Enchytraeida; family Enchytraeidae; genus Enchytraeus; species Enchytraeus norvegicus. The sequence continues at coordinate 1,409 of JAQFZF010004842.1, forward strand.
CTTATTATTAATTTGTGCCTACAGGAGTAACTTTAACTACAACAACAGGTACTGTACATACCGTCATTGACATCATCCTTGGATGAGGAAACAGATGTTAAACCTTCATCATTATTATTATTATTTTTAATGCCCTGGGTGATAAACAACCCTGGGGTAAAAATAATATAAAATAGATTTTATTACGTTTAAAAAAACAAGTATAGATAACATACAGCAGCTAAACTAAATCTCTTATTATTATTGTAATTATATACTATTATTGTAATTATTATTATTATTAATACCGATTTCCCCGCCTCCCCTGGTTTACCGGCCTCACCGTTACGACCTCGCTCCCCCGGGGGGCCGGCCAGACCCGGGAGACCTGGGAGTCCGTCCTTCCCTGGTGCGCCCTGGAGGGTCAATCAATCAATCAATCAGTCAATTAATCAACCAATCAGTCAGTCAATCAATTATTCAATAAATCCATCGCATAATAACATAAATAAAGTATCATTCCATCAATCAGTTAATTAACAATTAATTGCGACAATTATTGATCACTGATTTTAGTAAGATAAGTATAGTAAATTAATTAGATGGTCTCGTTCTTTACCCTATCAGAATATCAGATACATGCCTGTCAGCATTTTATCAGATAAACCACAAATATTTAACTTTTTTTTAATCGAGTGAAATGGTGTTTAAAAATTAGTATGTAAGTATATCACGGATTCCGTAGAAATTAAAATACTTAAACAGTGCATATTACCCCGAGCCCCTTGTCACCCTGAGGTCCCTGAAACCCTGGTAAGCCCTGTAAACCCTGGGCTCCTTGATCCCCTGGTTTGCCATCCGTCCCCGGCTTACCCTGAAACATAAACCATTAATTATAGTGCTATAATTATTACAGGGCTCGCCCGCCACTGGTGTAGCCGTGAAACTGGCGATAAATTCAGCCAAAGCCTTTTTATTAGTCCATGTTAATATCACCATAATTATAATTAACATCGAGTATAATTTAATTATAATTTAAATCGAATTAAGTTCAAATAACAGCACGTAAAATATACAACAATAATTCACTTAATTTTTTAATTTTTTTTATTAGACACCAAAGAGGGTTATCAACCCTGCGAGAATCACTGTTTATACAATATACACATTATACAGGAATTTTTAATGATAAAACGTTTACAAACAGCAACTCTTGGTGACAAATTAACAATGAACAAAATAGCTCTAGGTAAGAAAAGTGAAGTCAAATTAATTTAAACAAGACTGATAATAGATAAAAGCTGTAAAGCTAAGTTTAACGTCTGTTTCCGTACCCAATGATACTGTCAGATAGACCTACAATCTAATATTCGTTGTTATCTTCTTGACCCACCATTGGCAGGAATAATAAATTCGTGATAATAGTAATATTACAGCTAATAATTAATTAAGAAACGCGACATTTTTAACATATTTATCGTTACAAATATGTTATCTTCTACGCTGAAAGACAGAAAAGTAACCAGAAGCCTTTTAACAAATTCGTGGTACGTTAAAATACAAAGAAATTGGAAATTTAAATTAATTAGCTGTAATTATTATTTATTTTATTTATATATTACTTATTAATAATACTCACAGACTCTCCCGGCCTTCCTTCCTGCCCATCGCTACCTGGAGCTCCTGGTATTCCCTGTCAATCAATCAATCAATCAATTAGATGGATTAATGAACAAGTGAATCAGTCTTCAATTAAGCAGCGCAAAAACAAACAGACAACAAATTAAACTGTTGTTCAGAAAAACAAATGTTCAGCGGCATTGTTCATATGAACAAACGTTCAGAGGCATTTTTCAAGTGAACAAACGTTCAGAGGCATTATTCAAATGACAAACGTTCAGCTGTATTGTTCAAATTAACAAACATTCAGCGGCATTGTTCAAATGAACAAACGTTCAGCGGATTTGTTCAAATGAACAAACGTTCAGCGGCATTGTTCAAATGAACAAGCGTTCAGCGGTATTATTCAAATGAACAAAAGTTCAGTTGTATTGTTCGAATGAACAAGCGTTCAGCGGTATTATTCAAATGAACAAAAGTTCAGTTGTTTTGTTCAAATGAACAAGCGTTCAGCGGTATTATTCAAATGAATAATAATCTACTTATTGGTTGATTGATTGATAGATGAATTGATATACTGTATTTTTTAGTTAAATCCTCATTGATTGATTGATTGATTAGAGTAGTCTACTTAGAGTATGAGTGACGTTTGAGTTGTTCAGAACATAGAGCTATTTACCCTTAGTCCTTGTAATCCTGGAGACCCCGGCCTTCCTAAATCACCCTAACAACAACAACAATTACAGTGCTACCATCGTCTTGACTACACCGATCGTTAATATACTATTTGTTGTACAGATTTGCAAATATTGAAAAATCAGTCAATCACAGCGCTGGAAATAGATATTTCTAAGCCTGTGATTGGTTGCTTAGGGAGAATTAGGGTTGTTTGATGGGTTGTGATTGGTTCCTGACAAATCTGTACCATAGTTCTGATAGATGCACTCCGCTCATTAGTCTCCCGGATAAGCCTATACACTTTTCAAATGGAATAAGTCTGAATGACTAATGCTTTCTACGGATATTGCCCATCCTTAACATCTAACCTCCATCTGCTGGTATATATTCAATAGTGTCGGCATATATGTAGCGTTGTGCTTCTGTCAACATGAATGCCATAATTCCTACTAACTACTACTAAGATAGTAGACTTTGAGAAGGATATTGTGCCTTGGACCTGCCATCTGGCAGTCTACAAGTTAGATAAATGTTATTTTACATGCAAAACAAAACGGTCAGAGTAATACCGAGTCACTACTGACTCCTATTGCAGAACTGGTCGCATTTTCAAGCACTTTCAGCACACAGGTGGCAATTGTCACTAATCTAGCGGCAAGGTCGCCAGCCTCACGTTCGATCAAAGGATCATACGTCAGTCCCGTACCGTGCTTAACCTTCGCAATCTGCTGAAGTAGTCGCCTGCCAAATAGGCTACCATGTACTAAATGCTTCCAATTAACCCACCCACGAGATGATGGATGGCTTGGTTGGCCCATTGTACATCTGAGATTTTACTCTATGATTGACTCGACCGGGAATCGAAACCCGGACCTTTTGCGCGAAATTGGACACAACTTGGCCGACTCGCAACCAATGAGCCACATGTAAAACCTACCGGTGGTCCTTTCTCTCCCACGTCCCCTGCAGGACCCTTCGAGCCGGGGAGACCCACAGGTCCTAGTGGTCCGTCCAAGCCTGGTAGACCCCTCTCTCCTTGTGGCCCCTGAAATAAGAACAATAATGGTGAATATAAATAAGCGAACCACAAAACACCAGTTTTTGCCCTGTTCACGTCCTTTATTAAATTTTATTGGCGCAGCAGAGTCGATGTCGATGAACCTTGAACATGCTGCATCATGACCTCATTTAATCATAATTATCAGCCAATTGACTAAGATTCTAGCCCGTGGTCTGTAATAGACTGCAGAGCGCTTTGTGAAGTAAAGCTGTAAATAGCTTAAAACCAATCTTGTAACGGTAGTGCTCGATTGTATTGAGCCGTCTTGAAGGGAAGTCCTCTCCTTCTGAACCTTGACGTTAAACACAATCAGACCTATTGTTTCATGACTTTCATCAATGCATATTCATTACAATTACAGATTCACTAAGGCAAGACATAGAACTAGGTCTTGAGATCTGATGTTAATATTTAGACTAGTGGAAGTACTAGTCGTTGGTTTATGTAAATATGTCAGTCGCTAATTTTTTAATTTCCGTATACATTTACACGTGACGGACGCACATACTAGTTTCCTTTCTTAGTTTCTGTTTTTGTGTTTTTTATGTTATTTTCTACTCCATGATTAATCAAAACTTTGCCTGTCGATCAGTGCAATGCATTGTCAGGCGCGCAATGCAGCCAGCACAGATACACGATTAATCTTCCGTCTTCCAGACCCCGATATGCACCCGTGCCCAAGGGTGCCGGGGATATTTGGCAGTCGTTATTCATCTAATTTTGACACAGAGAGCAGATGAGTTTTTTTGGTCATGTTATGAGGAATAAAGAAATAAAAAGTATAAGCGTTGCAAAGGAAGACAAAGAATTACCTATTCAAAGCATCTCGGTGATTGGATGAGCGTAAGAGAAGTAGAGCTTATAAGAACTGCAGGAGATCGTGCAGTGTGGAAAACCATGACCGTCGAAGCTCGGAACCGGCTTGATACATGAAAGAAGAAGATGTTACGTTATGTAATTATCTGTACAAATGAGAAATCTCACCAATTCACCCGCTGGGCCGGGTGGACCAACCGATCCTGCATCCCCCGTGGGACCCTGTATTAACATACAACACAATAATAAAGATAGTAAGTATATCTATAAAGCGTCATTATTTGCAAAATGACACAGTAGCACAAAAGGGACAATGGACAGTCAATTAGCCATGCAGCAAAAGACCACATCCAGTGTAGCAGCCTAGATCTCTGCAAGTCTGAAAACTGATCGACCGATTCAATGAACCATCAATCAATGAGGATTTAACGTCCGGTTCTTCACCTGAAGGCGATGTCAGATTGGTCAATAACATGGAAATCGTTTTAACATGGCATCCAATCCTCTCCGCTGACGTATTTGCATTATTCGCCTCTTAAGAACACGCACAATGTCGTTGTGTTAAATTGCCAGCAGCATGAACCTTGACGTGAAACACATTCAACCATTACTATGCGAGATATTCTAACATAAGAATGATTCTGCTAGAAACTTAAAGTGATATCTAAAGAGGAATTGGAATAATTGTTTCTTTGCCCAAGTGGCGTAATAAAGATTAATATAACATATCAGATACATGTCAATATACTAAGACTTGTGTAAAGTATAAAACCATACTTTAGGGCATCAGAACCCTAAATCGATGGAGTCAGATGGAAATATGTAATTGATTCATAAGGCTAAAGAGATCCTACGAAATGTGTGATATTTACAACAGTTTAATATATAGCAATTCTAACCCTTTTCCCCGCCTCACCAGCTTGCCCCGGCTCACCCCTCTCCCCAGGGAGACCGCTTGCCCCCTTCATCCCTACTTCTCCCGTGCTGCCTGTCAACCCCGGTAAACCCTATACGTACATAGAATACAATACAATGCAGTACAATACAATACAATACAATAAAGTACAATACAATACATACAATACGTGTCTAGCAATGCAATCCGAAACAATGCTGTACAATACAAAACAATGCAATACAATATCTTCAAACGGCAGTTTCATTCTCTGACGACGATATCAGTATCGTAACAATAAACATTAAATATTATGCCTAATATAGAGTCATCAATGGCTAAATACTGAAGAGAGATAATAATAATAATAAAGGTTTCACGTCCGCTTCTTCATTTAGGGATGATGTCAGGTTCGTCATCCCAGATTGGATATTCATCCCAATAGCCTGCTCAATATTCGACTAAATTTTAACAACATCTTGAAGATACCTTCAAAGTCTACTTTGCAAACATGCTAAACTTTAAAATTTAATCGCATCAAGAGAAATATCAGATTTCAACATCACAATCGCCAGAAAACACGAAACTCTCAACTGAATGACTCAACTTTACGGCATATTAAGGAGAAAACATAAAATCACAAAAATTTAAAAAACATATTTCTTACCATGTCTCCCTTAGGGCCAGGGGATCCAGGAGGCCCTGACACCCCCACCAACCCTGGGGGGCCGGGGAACCCCGGGCTGCCTGCCGCCCCGGACTCTCCCTGAAAACAGAAAGTTAATTAAAGCTTAAAATGTGCATCAGTAAATGAAACACGATATTTATGTTAAAAGTGACCACAAGATCGATATCCTATTTAAAATAGCATATACATATTTTCGCCAGTCTTATTATGCTGTAAAAGTTCAACGTCTTTTTCCGTATCCTTCAGAAAATGAGAGGAAGAGTGAGGAAGAAAGAGAGAGAGCGAGAGAGAGAGAGAGTGAGAGAGAGGGAGAGAGAGAGGGAGAGAGAGAGAGAGAGAGAGAGAAAGAAATAGGTTTACTGAAACAGACATACACATACTCACACAATCAAAAACACATATACAAAGCATACAAGCAGCCAGACCAATAAGCATACAAACATGCAGGCAAAAATCAATAGGCCATCAGCGTGATAGCGTGCGGGCACCCTATCTAGCTGACTTCCCTAAACATCATGGTACAAAATAAACATTTTACATGTTAGGAATATTAAACCCTGCTGGGATTCGAACACGTGTTCTCTTGCTTATCATGCAAGCAAACTACCGATATATTTTGCCTCTATTTGGAATCTTAGCGATAGAAACGTTGAGCGTAGTAGGTCTATTCGATCTATCTCTCCAGTGTTCTGCCACGTGGCAGGTCCACGGCCAAAATTTATATACACAATTAACTATCTCGCTCTATTATGAGCACACCATTGGCCAATCTAATAAGTCCGTCTCATCACAAAGGCTTGCCTTTTCCGTTCTTAAAATGATGCCTTTATTCAAGGAAAATATAGGTTTCTGAGGTGCTTTTCCATTGCCTTCATCAGTATCTGAGTTAGTCGGCTCTTACAAAACACGTGCAGTTATCGTTGGACTATTTTTCAATATCTCGGACCCAACACGGGAAACATAATATATTAATGTATAATTAAATATTTACCCTTTCTCCCCGCCCACCTGGTGTACCATCACTCCCCGGCGTTCCCTAATTACAAAACCACGAAAACCCTAGTTAAGAGTTGATTTAATAAGACATATACATTATACGTGTAATCAATTCTCTCTCTCTCTCTCTCTCAGTGCACTGCCCAACGGCAGGTCCATGGCATAGAACAGCAGAGTTTGTATGTCATATTTTCTTCGAGAAAATTCTGTTTTCCGAGGGTTCTCCAGAACCTGTGACTGCGTTAGTCGACTTTTACGAAACACGTGCAGCTTTCGGTTGGTCCATTCTTATGTTTGACGGATCCAACGCGGCAAATCATCAATCAATCAATTAGTCAAGAAAATTGTACATACAGCTCTCTTAACTAATTCTCAGAGGAGCTTTAAATAGCGATTATCGTTGATTTTATTATAACTTGTCGTAATGTTTGTGAATTTATTTTTTGTTTCTTTCAATGTAACAATCATAGATATCCAATACCTTGATTGAAACTATATTTTGATGTTTTATAAATTTAAAAAATTCATCCATTAACCAAGTCGTCAAAGTAGAAAAATGCAAAGGTTTTTTTTGATGTTACGATTGATTGATTAATCGATTGATAGATATTATAGATTGATTGATCAATTCAAAAATAGACGAGAATTTAAAGTCCGTTTCTTTACCCGAATGTGATGTCAGGGACGTCCCTAACAGAGTATGCAAGCATAAGAAGTTTCACACCACCAGAACAGTAATTGACTGATTGGTTAAAAGTGTAACGGAGAATGTCATGCCAAGGTATCTCTATAGTGCATAAAGTTATACACACAAAATAATTGGTAATAATAAATATTATAACGTGTGCTACTGGTGTCGCCAGACGGTGAGATAGACGGGATTCGTTTCCAAATTCGGCTAGCAAAAATGTTACACCGACTGCCTGCTTTATATCGATGAAGAGTAAAGCAGCTTGCAACTCAAAGTGTCTCCAACACTGAGCATTGAACCCGTGACCTCGTGATTCCAAGCCCGCAGTGATGCCATTAGACCACCGAGCACTCCAGAAATAATTGATTAGGGTAATTGACAGAATAAATTATTGATTGACTGACCGACTGACTGAATGACTGACTGGCTGATTGATTGATTGACTGATTGATTGATTGATTGAATGACTGATTGATTGACTGACAGATTGATTGATTGATTGAATGATGATTGATTGAATGCTGATTGATTGAATGATTGATTGATTTACCACTCTGCCTGGTTCACCAGGGGAGCCAGGCAACCCATTCAGCCCCACAGGCCCCGGGGCTCCGGGGGTCCCCTTCTCTCCTGCCGTCCCTGAGTCACCCTGGCCGTACAAAACAAACAATAAAACTAGAACACAAACAATAGTACGTTACTGGGGTCAATAAAAAATCAGTGTAAACGATTTAACGATCTCAAGAGTAATCTTACTTATTTTTGAATGGTAACATATCTTAGTCTGGAACAACATTTGTTGATTAAATATTTCAGTAATCCAAGAAAACAATAACAATTATAGTACCAATAAACTTGTAAAATAATAATAATAATAAAGATACAACGTCCGTTTCCTCACCAAGAAATGATGCCAGGGACGTCCCAAGATGAGATAAACGACCCAGTTGCTAATTGAACTATAATAGCTTCATGAACATTGTTTTGTAAAAAAGATTCTATGATGAACTCTAAATCTTGAATTAAGAAAACTTAATCATTTCTTTACCTTTACACCAGGAAGGCCAGGGAAGCCAGGTGGACCCGGGGGTCCTAGGAGACCCGCAGGTCCTATGGGCCCTGGTTGTCCATCAGCACCCCTCTGACCCTGTATACATTGTACAATACAATATAATACAATATTTACTTATAATTAGAATATTTCTACCATGATTTTGTTACGATAGGTTTTCAATGTAGTAGTGTAAATGCCGTATTGGATCCTGCAAACCTAACAATAGACCAATCAAGAGCTGCGCGTGTTTTGTAGAAGCCGACTAACGCAGTCACTGGTTAATCCGGAGACCCGTCAGCAAATAAAATCGTTTCCAAGAAATATGCATACAAACTCTTCAGTTGTATGCTATGGACCTGCGTTTGGCAGTGCACTGAGAGAGAGAGAGACAGACAGAGAGAGACAGAGAGAGAGAGAGCGAGA
>JAQFZF010004843.1:0-10307 GCA_034695365.1 Enchytraeus norvegicus
TTAAATGTTAACGAGGCTATCTTGAATTTTATGCGGTCTGGGATAGGAAGCCAATGCAGACTTTTGAGAAGAGTGGTTGTATGAGAGCGATATTTCGTACTTTTTTTCGATATTTATCGATTTAGGACTTAGTGTTGCACACAACGCGAGCCAGAGCGTTTTGTACATATTGAAGACGGACAATGGATGAGGTAAGCAGACCATTTAGCAAAGAGTTGCAGTAGTCTAACTTGGATTTGGCAAGGGCATTAGCTAATACAATGGCAGAGTTCATGTCTAGTGAAGGTCGAATCTGACGTAATTGTCGAATATGGAAAAAGAAGAACAGCACATAGATTAACAGAACTGCTGATAGATTAACATAAATGTTATTAGTGGAATATAAATAAAATAATTGATTGATTAACTTATCAATTGATAAATTGATTAACTAATCAATAGAATTAAATAATGTTAAATCTTCATTGATAGATTGACTAATCAATCAATCAACTGGGGCTTAGGATTTTCTGTTTAATTGTTGTTTATGAGTCCTATTTGTTAGGACTTAGGCTCTTAGGCCTAATAGGTTGTAGAGGCAGAGCGGGCATTGGGGCCGACCCTAATCCTGGCTCACAGCCTTGAGTTGGTGCATACCTAATAAGGCAGTTCAACTCGTAACACTTAGCAGAAACTGAACTTTATAATGCAGAGATATTTAATTAAAGTGGTGTCATGACGTTGGTTTTTAATAAATTAAAAACCATAAATGGCTAATTAATGTCACAAATTCAGCACACTAGAGCAAGGTGTGTACTGGACTAGCACTGTTTTAGATCTTGCTTTCTCTTCAATATCTGATTTACTGGTGTGTTTTGTCGGTTTTGAACAACTAGCAGTTGGATATTTCACCTAGTGTTTCCGAAATCATCTAATTATTAGGAAACGATCCCCATGCGCTGTATTATATTGTATAGGCAGTGTTTCTCAAACTGTGGGTCGCGACCCATTGTTGGGTCGTGGACTCCCTCGAAGTGGGTCGCCGAGGTCTCTAAATATGTAGTTGGTCTTCATCGGCTGCTTTTGAGTAAAATCGATACCACACGACTAGTATAACCAGAATTAGATACAGCACTGCCACATTTAAATGTGTGATTACTGATTCGTGTAACATCTGAATGTATACTTAAATAACTCCTGAAAAAGTATAGGGGGTCGCCAACTCATTAGTTATCTTTTAGTGGGGTCGTGACCCCATCGAGTGTGAGAAATACTGATCTAAAGCTTCTATATAACTGTACAGACCAAATTAGTATCTTTACAATTTCATTTTTTGTTAAATTATTAACTTCATTCTCTCTGTAATAATCACTAGTGTAGCTAGGTTTCGACACCAGGGGGAGTGAGAAAATATGAAAAAGGTCCCACGGCCCCAAAAAAGGCCCCATGTCCAAGAAAGGCTCCAAGACCCCTTAAAGGGCCTTCACAACAATATAATAACAGGCCTACCAATGGTACATAAGAAACCATGTAGGCCTTGTCTGCTTCATAGTCTATAGTAAATTGTGCATAGTTTGTAAGTTGTTGTCGATAGATTCATATTTCTGGGGGCCTTTTGAAGAATTGAAGATATATTTACTTCTTCCCCATTCTCGAAGAAATGGCCCCAGGGGGAGCGGCCGTTCCCCCTGCACCCCTTGGCTACGCTAGAGGCAATAATTCTTTTATTAAGTAAATTGATGAATCATAAGCTACATGGCCAATTTGATATAGGCTATATATATATAATATAGAATAATATAATATAATATAGAATATATATATATATATATATATATATATATTCGTTTATTGAACTCAATCTGATAATCTCTGATTGCTGCAAGGTACACATAAATAGGAATAATACAATAAGCAAATAATACAATAAGCAAAGAGTTACAGATTAACACTAGTTTAAAAGAGACTAATTACTAAACTTGTACTAGTCTACCTAATTTCCTAATGAGGATTGAATGTCTATCGAGTAAATCAATGGCGGACACTAATTAAATAAGGTCATAGAATTTCTTCAGTTCTGAGGGGAGATTAAAGGGCAATATTCAATTTACAAGCATATTTTTGTGATAACATGTAGTAAATATTCTATTTATATTATTGATTAGTCCATACTTGTTTGTTAAGTAGGCTTATTTATATTATTTACAAGCATCGTCAAGAATATATTAGAATGACGGCCATTGGCAATTCATTTCATAGAATTTGTAAAGAATTCTCTCTGATTGATTGCCAGATTGATTGAGTTATTGATTGATTGATTGATTAGAATGATGATAAGTCGGAGCTAGTAGAGCGACTTAGAGTCTCTGAGTTGGACAAAAGAGCTCTTGGTCGGAGACTAACTGATGTCGAGGAGAAATTAGCAGATCAAGAGAAGGTATATATCTGAATGATAAATACTCGATCAATCAATCAACAGGTGTTGCGATATTTGTATGTTTATGATCGATGAATCAATTTGTTGATTAATTAATCATTTAAATTTTTTTTTTCATCTGGCGAATCACTTTTATTTCTCATTTCATTCCATGATTGATCGTACCTTTTGCCTCTAAATAGCGCTTAATCGGCAGCTAGCGCAGATATTCGATCGACCTTCCATTTTCCAGGCACCGATACGCACCCAAGGGGGCTGGGGTAATGTTTGTTGGCTGACCCGGGATTTGATCCTGGGTCACTTGATTCTGAGCAAGACACTTGGCCATTACCCCTTCGTCTATAATAATTCATCAGTACATAATTATTGAGCAATCAAGCTATCATAAAATTTTACTGTGACTTTGTTAAAGACAATTCTAGATCTCAGCCAACCATTGAATGATATCAGCACAGAGGTGATTATAAGCCACTATATATAATATGTAAGTAGAGGCTGATTGATTGATTGATTGTTGAATCTATCGATTGAATGAATTATTGATTGAGATAACGTATGCAATACAATGAGGATTTAAAGTCCGGTTCCTCACCCAAAGGCGATGTCAGGGACGTCTCAAGCAGACTGTGCAAAGTTCTGCAAGCGGTTCTATACTACCAGAACCTTTAACTCACTTGCCAGTACATAGACTGAAGAAAAAGCGAGATCCTATAGATGTATCATTATGTATATATGGCCAACTATATAAATATCGTAGACAATTCTCGACCTAACTCGCTCGGTGGATGACAGGAACTCTGAGCTAGCTGTGAGCCGCCTCCTTATTGACGAACTGGACTCCTCTCTACACGCGCTCAATGTGGCCAAGGATAGTCTGACTGAGCGTGTCGGCAAACAGGATAAAGAGAGAAGCAGATTGGTCGATTTGATTAGACGAGCAAATGAAGAACTGGCTCAGCTAAAGGTAACTGTTAAATGCTGTTGAGCTAAGTTTAATGCCTGTTTTTTATATGTTGATTAGCGACAAATGCTCTCAGAGACGGACTCGGCTATGACTTCAACCTGTGACATCCTGCTGATCGAGCAAGAGTGTTGCCGACTACGCCATCCAACTGAGACTATTGTGCAACTATATCTGCCCATTGTAGGCATTTGTCGGCGTCCCTGATGTTAGCCTTGGATGATGAAATAGACGTTAAATTTTTTTATATTATTTTCTTATTATTATTTACTTGTTTTTATATATTTAGAATTATTGTTATATATGAGCATTGAGCACGTCTCAAATATAGAGTGACTCAAATTATTTGCCAGGACCTTGATAGTCACTTAATTGTTTTATGATTTTTTTCAATTGCGTGAATCATAATCTTAAAAATATCTGAATTTGTATGTAATGATTTCCTTTGTGGGATCTGGTACACTCAAGAATAGACCAACCGAACCAACTGAAAGCTGCACATCTTTGTAGAAGCCGACTAATGTAGATAGGTACCTTGAAAGGCAATGGGAAACCAATTATGAAGCTCTACTTTCCCTTAAGCGTAATTTTAGGTGTGGTGAAGGCAAAAGCCTGCGTAATGGTATCGGCCTGTTAGAGTTGTTTGATGGCCTGCTCATTCATGAGCGACTAATTTGTTGTGGTGTAAGTATTTTGCTTTGGATCTGCCATGTTTAGTGCCCTGGATTGATTAATAATAATAATTATTATTATGAAGGTTAAACGCCATTTCCTCACCCGAAGATGATGTCAGGGAAATCTCAACAGCACATTTCTCAGCAAATCGGTTCAGTCAAAACGGTTTTCAGAAACATGAGTTGGAGAGAAAATGAGATCCTAAATGGTGCCTCAATTTGACAGTATTTTATCTATCATGAGAAATTTTACCTAAAATGAGATTTTAAAGGTAAGTTTGATATAGTGACCATTACATACAAATGTTATGTTTAGATGGCATTCGCAGAATACAAGAAGTCTGCCACTGATGACCATGCCGTGACTCAAGCTCAGCAATTCAACCTTCTTGCAGAGCCCTGTCAAACAGCACCTCAGCCAAATAACACGGGCTGTGATTTGATGTATGGAAACCCCTATCAGGGCTACACGCCTGAAGCGGTAGGCTTTCTACTTTCATATAGTACTAATACATTACCGGACAACATTTATAGTATAGTATTTGTGTATTTGACAGGTGACGGGATGATCTGTTTACAATGTTTCCTTTCTTACTTTGCTGTTTTTGTTTTGTTCTTTTCTTGGGCACTCTCTCCATGATTAGACGTATCGTTGCCATTTAGAGTGCACAATGCAGCCAGCGTCGATATAGCTACTAACCTGTCAGACACTTGGAGTTATTCTTCTTGTTGACCTGACCTGGGATCGATCTCAGGTCTTCTTGCTGCTGCTGCCGACGCTCTGACCACTCGGCCATAACCCCTCCCCCAATGACTACTTTCCAAGTTCAAACTCATCTCTTCCACCTTAGATCTGTTCTAACAGACATTCTTGCCTTGGCTAACAGACTTGCACTCTTTTGGAAATCACTTTCACTTGGGCTTATGCATCTGCTGGAGTGTTATAGTTGTTCAAAGTTTCCTGTAAGTGCACATTCACTGTTGTCTTCACTATAGTTGGTTGAGGAACGGGACGTTAAATCCTCATTATTTTATTGATTGATTGATTAATATATATATATTTTATTTGCACCAACTCAATGGTAACAATAATATACATGAAATCAAACTACATAGTCACACAAACACACTCAATCATATGCGCACTATGCGCGCACACACACCCACAAACTACACAGTATGCATGCATACATAAACATTAAATTTCATTAGTTCATACAACAATACTTACGCATTTAATTTTGAAATGCATTCTCAAAATAGTCACATATTTATGTATCGAACGTTGGTCTTGGAGTCGTCTATACTTAGACTATACTTCAACTCCAGAGCATGGAAATCGGCGATATCAAGCACATCAATTTCTGACTTGATATTAATATTAATTTATTGATTGATTGTTATTCATATTGATTTTACAGATGAGACATCCCTTCGACCAGTTTAATCAATTCTCCTAAACCTCTTCAACCAACATGGCTGCTGAAGTAACAAGAAGTGTAATTGTGTCTTGAAATTTATTCAATATGTTTGACAATAAATTAAATGAGTATATGTGAACAGACTGAACAATGAATTCAACAATAGAATGTAATTTTCTGCTGCTGAGATTTTTATATTTGTATATACTGGAAATTGAACATCTGCTTCGTTGAATTGATCCCAGAGGTGTAGTATACTCACGTTCCTGATATCGTCGTAAGATGATGAACCGGACGTTAAACAGTTGTTTGAGTTATTTGATTTTCATTATTAGCATACGTAGCTATGAGAACGTATTTAATTAAGAATGTGTACTGTATATAAATATTAAACTTTTTGTGATTTGAAGGCAATCGACTCCCAGGGTTGCCAATTCCAACTGTCAATAAATTTATGGACAGAACTTTTGTAAAAGTTAGACCTAACATGTTCTGTCTGTAAATGTCTGTTGAAAATTTACATGACCATAAAAAGATCACTTCTAAAAAAAAAAGATGACAAATTTGCTGGTTTTAAGAAATTAACTGGGGAAATTACTGTGATTAAATGCTCTATGAGGCAATGTAAGTTTTTCTCTGTAGCCCAGGCCCATTAATTGTCATAAGCAGACTAAGGAAAACATTGATGTGTATGCAATTCTATAAACTTAGTCTTCGTGCTGAATTTGTGTTTGTTTGTTCATAATATTTCTGAAGATTTTACATATGCGTCTGACAGTCTGTATTTCTTTTCTGATCCAGTTGACAACCCTTTGGAGACTCCTGATATTGTCGTCAGATGATGAAATTGACTTTAATCAATGATGATTATTGATTTATTGATTGACTTTAATAAATATTATGCAAAATCATTTTATGTGAAACAAATTGTGTATGTAGTAATTTATTATTACATACCTTAATATACCTTATAACAATGATACCATTATTACATATAATTTATTTGCCAATATATCAACAACTGCAACAATTAGAGTGCCTACTGCCTATGCATATGATTGCTTTTAATGCTTTATATTGTAACCTATGCATCGCGTATATGACCATTACAGTGTGAATTTTATCATGTAACTGCATTTTGAAGTGATAATTGTATAACGCTCTCATAGTATGCTATTTGCTAGGCTTGAATTTAAAATGATTTATTGACTGCATTATGTATGATAATATTTTTCATTATGTATAATTAATTTTCTCGATGGTTCGGTGACGTTCCTGACATTATCCCTAGACCCTAAATGAGAAAATGGACGTTAAACCTTTAATATTACGCATGAATGATGTCCATGACATCATCTCTGGAAGAGGAGACAGACGTTAATCTTTTATTATATGCATTATTTGTCAAATAACTCAAAGAAATATAAGTTGTTATATCAGACTAACTGCCTATTTATTTTAACATTTGATTTTTTGAGTGGACAATGTTATATTCAAATTTGTGCTGTTTGAGACTTCCCTGAGGGCCTGATATCGTCGTCAGTTGATATAACGGACGTTCAACCCATGTATTGTATGTATTTTATTATCATATTACAATCATGTTGTGTGTATAATATCAGTGACTTCTATTACGATAATTTAATTTGACTCACCCTGGCTGGTGATTAATAGAGATTTATATGGAACGGACAATAATTAGAGTAAATCAAATTTTTTACTGACTTAAAATCTTAATTTTACACTTCACAAATCCGCAGTCAGTGACTAGAATTATTAATCTGACTATTTTTGAACTTCATGTGATGTTTGACAAACTAATAGTTGTGAAGTCTCTTCCTATCTTCTCAATTATAAAATTGTTTACTTCATCAGTAAGTTTCCTAGCAACCACCATAGATATAGAGTTTAGAAATTATCCATAAGCTGCAGATTCATCACTGCGTTACGTCTGATTGTTCAATTGGATATGACTTTAACTTTAAGCCCGGACATCTTGTGTTCAAATGATGTCGATCAGGGAGTCAGATCTTTTCAATAATAAAACAATATTTGTTTATTATTTTATTTATCACATCGCACAAGTAGGCCTACATGATAGTAAAGTAATCGGATAACAGAATGTGTGTGTGTGAAAAGAGATAATGGCCACATGTGGCACTCACATATTCCTTGTTTAAATATGTATATTTGTAAGGCGCCGCTCTGTGTAAAATGCCACAGTAGCGATTAATCTAGAATTGGGGAGTTAAGTAGCCAAAGGCAACAACTGGTGTTGGAGCCTTTAATTGTTCGAATCAATGGCTGTATCTGTGTAATGCTGTTTGATATTATATCATGATTTGAATCAGTGTATTAACTGCAAGATAGCATCCTATGTTGTTGTTGTAGTGTTTTGTTGGCCGCCCACTGCTCGAATTACGACCCGGGGAGTGGGGACGCGGCACCCCCACCCCCATAGCCACTTCCTCCCTCCCCAATAGCCCAAGATGTCAGAAGTACTTTTGCCAACCTCTTCTGGCCTACCAAATCTTTTACTGCAGCCATAATTTTAGTTTGTAAAATTAGAAATGAGACATCTGTGTCTGCTAGTGGTGGAATCGGAAATTGCTTGAATTTTATTGTGATTATTCTGCAATAATAATGTTGCTTCAATATTGGACATTTTATACATTTTATGTCTAAGCTCATTGAATAAATAAAACTAATTGAGCTTCATTTGTACTGCAAGTCTATTTTATGGCTACTATACTCATTCTTAAAGCAATGCATCACGTGTTCTTACGGATTTAACGTCGATTTCTGCATCCCAGGACGCTGTCGGGGACTAATTGTGAGGCTTGATGGCCTAATTATTATTGATAATAATAATAAGTACCTTTATAAAGCGCCTCTCAATGCAAAATGCCACAGTAGAGCTAAACTGACAATGAAAAGTCAAGTAGCCCTGCAGCTAAAGGTCACACCCGGTGTGGCAGCCTCGACCTCTGCAATTCTGGAATTTGATCGACCAATTTGTTTGTAACACGGAAATCATTGCCAAACGACTACCAAGCATCTCCACTGCCATATCTGCTTTAGTCACCTCTTACAAGCAAGCGCTGTTTGTCGGTAGGTTCAATTCTCAATTTTTCCCAATTCACTCGTCAAATAAGCCTAATTGTTAGCCTAGTTGTAATCACAGCTGTTCTAATGTTAGTGGTTGGGGATTCAACTCTCAATAACGCCTAACCAATGTGAGGTGCTGTATTCATCACTAAACGTATGCGCAGAGCTGATTCCGATTCTGAGCGATTTCAACGCAGAATCAATCAATCAGGATTTAACGTCCGGTTCCTAACTCGAAGGTGATGTCAGGGGCGTCAAAACGATGTCAGTGGCGATGTCATGGACGTGTGATTTTGTCACACGTGACAAAATCAGTAATCTGGAGGCTGCTACCTTCACAGGCATATTGGTTAATTTAAGAATAATTATAACAAATAATGTTACAGTGTCTCTATCCTTCTCTCTCTCCCTCTCTCTCTATCTCTCTCTCTCTCTCTCTCTCTCTCTCTCTCTCTCTCTCTCTCTCCACAAACACATAACAATAAAACATATCGAGGACACAATAACACGGACACGGTTATACTCTTAGGTGTCTGATGACTGTACCGCTGTAGCGCCTATATAACCTATTGAACTTTCCGCGAACATCTCGTCTTTGAACCACGGGAAAGATCCTGCGCTAAGCGTGCCGTGTGTGCAGTTTCTATTCAACTTTCTATTACATCGAAATGAAAAACTGTAGGCATCTACAAGTCTACATGTAGCCTATAATAGGCCATGTCCGTCTCCGTGGCTCATTCGGTTAGTGCGTCGACCAGTTTGCGTCGAGTTTTTGCGCAAGAGGACCGGGTTTCGATTCCCGGTCGAATCAATCAGAGAGTAAAATCTCGAATGTACAACGGGCTAACCAAGCCCACCATCCCTTCGTGGGTCGGTTGATTAGGAGCAATTAATACGTAGTAGGTGACTACTTCGAATGCTTGCGAAGGTTACCACAGGTCTGTCGTATATGATATAATGTGGATTGTATAGAGTGGGGCTGGCGACCTCACCGTTAGATTAATTGTATGTCACCTATATGCTGCAATCGCTCAGGGTTGGGATTAGCTCCTATGTGCGTTCGGTAGCGAATATAGCACACAACCTTTACCTTTACCTTTATAGGCGATGCAGTGCTTGTCTTGAAAGTGGGTCTACGAAAATCCTCGTGACCTCTGGATACAACAATACACGTAGGCCTACATAATTATGTGACAGAGAGAGAGAGAGAGAGAGAGAAATATGTTTATTGAAATAGACACACAAACAATAGCAAACACACAAACAGACAGAGCAGTAAACATACAAGCAAGCAAGCAAAAACCAAACGCCCAAGTTCAGTTCTTGTTCTGGTTCTTTGTTTACCTTCAAAATTTGGGTTCGGTTCTGTTCGGTTCTTCAAAAAATAGAGTTCGGGTTTGATTGCAAAGAAGCGGCCCGGGTTCTTTCCCATCTCATGTTCTCTCTTTGTGTGATGACGAAAACGACGTTACATCGTCATATTCGTATTGTCGAAGCGTTGCATTTTTCCGTATTTCATAAAACATTAAATAAAAGAATTTGTAAATTATTTTTAGATATACATGTATAATATATGACATAAACAAATCGTCGTTGTCATTAACACATAGCCTTTTTATAAAAACAAAAAATGTAGGCTATGTGTTAATGATAATTTCTTTATTTATCTATCTTAAAATTATTATTAAATTGTTAAATTTTATGTCTGTATAGAAATATGGTGAAAT
>JAQFZF010004844.1:0-10307 GCA_034695365.1 Enchytraeus norvegicus
TTGTGAAGGGGTAGATGGGGTGGTATTATGTAATGGGCAGATCCAGGTGTGTGTGTGCTGTTTGGTTGATTGAAGTCCTGAGCATTGTCTTTAATGTACCCACTGACTACTGAAAGTGGTGTGGGATATATGGTGACATTCAAGACTTATCTGACTTGAAGTATATTTGTTTAGTTCCACACAGGGCACATGTAACTGATGTTGTCTGTATCAGATGTGTGTTTGTTTTTGTTTGTTTGTTTGTTTGAAAGTTTAATTAAATCTTTAAATATGGTACACAATTATTGTACTCAATGAGCACATCATCGATCATTGTTATCCTCTAATTAAATTGTATTTTTAGAATAAAAAGTCATTTAGCTTGCCACTTGCTATTTAGTTGCAGATGATGAGGTCATTAATTATCGGCATTTAACGTCCATTTTCTCAATTGTTTAATATCAGTGATAACAGAATAATGTTAAGTGCCTTGAGATTTGTTTACTGAAAATTATTTTGTCCGATTTTGTTATCATTTCATGAACCATTCCATTTTGAAAATGTACAATGTATTAAATATTTCTATATCATGGCTGGTATTAAAAGATGAGTAATATCTCTAGCTTTTATTTACTATTTTATTATTTAAATAAATACAGAAAATTGCTTTGTCAACATAGATTATTAGCAGTGATGGGACCAAGACAGTAATCACCAAGACAGCAACTCTCAAGACCAAGACAATGACCCTCAAGACCAAGACAGTGATCCTCGAGACCAAGACAGTGACCCTCAAGACCAAGACAGTGACCCTCAAGACCAAGACAGCGCTCTCGTGACAAGACCAAAACATGTCCCTTAATAGCAAGACCAAGGCAATGACCTTTCAGACCAGGACAAATACGAGTTATGCTAAAATAAACATTCCAATAAAATGCAAGATCAAATTATGTAACAAGATATCATGTACAGTAAGTGTACGATCAATTAAATAAGCACAAAACTATGTCTTTCATGCATTAAAGTGAATTAAATTAAAATAAACATAAACATCCGCATAATAAATGGAGTGCATTCATTTGCCATTGCATCTCAAATATATCAACATTTTCAAAACACTATCATTCGATCCTTTTCGCACGAAAGAGTTATATAAGTATGATTCTGTCTTGCGAGAATACACACTCGACAGGCGCAGATGTTGCAGGAATACTGAACAAGGAAAGCAGAGGTATGTACTCGATATCTGCATAAACATGTCCCTGTCGATCGGAATCAAAGTCATCACGGTTGATGACTTACTTCAGTCTCGACTCTCGAGGCGAAACATTATTTCAAGACCAAGACATTAATCGAAAGACCAAGACAATGACCCTCAAGACCAAGACAGTGACCCTCAAGACAAAGACCAAGACACTAAAAAACAGTCTTGAGACGAGGCAATGAATGCCTCGAGACATCACATCACTGATTATTAGTAATAAAACAACAATAGTTGTTAATTGATCAACCATGCACAAATATTTTAATGTCTGCAATACTATGAGCTGATAGATATTTAGACTTCAAATGGTCTATCAGCAAACTGACAGATTAGTTTAAAAAATAATTGTGGAAGTATGTTTCAAAGAGGAGCAACGCTTCTCCCATGTTACTGTAGCTATTTGGTTTATTTCACGATCAACCAGTGCTTCAACACTCAACAGCAGCTGTAACCACTTATTCAATTCGCAAAAAATGCTTAGAAAATGGTCCATTTTCCAAAAAATCATGGGAATTCACTATCGATATTACTACAAAAATAAATAACTGACTATGCAGAACAAGCTTCACTGAAATTTCCTCTGAGCAGCAGAATGGGAGATACCAAAGCGATTTTGAATTAAAAACGATGGTCAAATTCTCATCTTGGTAAAAACAGGAGCTTTACTATAACTGGGAGGCAGATATAGTAAATACATAGTATATTTTGCAATATCTATCAAAAGTTCTTATCTAGAGTTATGTTTTTATTAACGTTTTCTAGTGTGGATGTGGATGTAGAGGCGAAAGCCTGCGTCCATGTATACCAGTTAAGTTAAGTTAATAGGATTCCTATGATAATTTCTGAGGTAGTATTATTGTTGTTGTTGTTATTAATATTGTTGCGGGGTAGCACTGAATCAGCTGGTATTTAAAAATGGCGGCGCCCATGAGAGCCTTTAATAAACTTTATTCATCAATAGGCCTAAATGTGTCTAGATTAGTTCTGCCTAATTCTTTCTCTAGACACGGCTCTTCCGCCAAGGTTACATTAACTTCTTTTCAATATTATGAATTTATTATTATTTAAAGTTCAGTGTAGAGATGCAAGAGAATGCGATAATTAAAAACAATTATTATGATTATCTCTTATCAGGTTCCAGTTAAATCATGTTGAAAATCATATAATCAATATTGGACGCCTACTTCATTGCAGCATTTCCAGATCAGAAGGCAGGTAAACTGATGGGGGCATACCCGTTCATTGAGTTTAGGTGCCTTAAATCTCTCTAAAGAATTTGGCTCTGATAAAAACTCGTGCCTGTGTCATATTTGACTCACTTGATTAGTTAGAGTCATGGCAGGGTTTTGAGCTAGGGTTGGCCTAATCTTCACCCCAACCCTAATCCCAACCTTAACCCTAATTAATGTCACACTAAGTAACATTGCCGATTTTAGATATAGATATAGACTCCTAAGCTCAATGAACACCCGAAAGGCAAGTGTAATTAGGCACCAGATTATATTAGATGGATCATGGAAAAACTTCAAAAACAGCATGAATATGACAGTCCTGAATATGTTTTTCTGCTTTATTGATTTTTATTATTAAGACTTTCGACAGTGTGGATCATAGTAACCTTTGGAACATCCTGCTGGAAATGAGTGTTGATCCCAGGTCAGTCTATAAATAATGATGCTAGCACCCTGGGGCATAGGTGTGTACTGGCATTAAAATTGACTATATATATATATATTCGCTTGATGCATTAGCGTTTTATCTACGGCAAAGATAAAATTATGATTAGCATGTTTAGCAGCAGACCATAAAACATGTCAAAAACAAAAAACACAAAAAAAAGTAATCCGGTATATATCTTACATGTGCATTTGACATGTCTGGAAAAAATAAAACAATTCAAATATAGGGTATAGCCTAATCATTTAGTAAACCTTTAATATAATAATTATGCTCACATAATTCATTCACTTTGGATCGATGAACGGTTTGTCAACATTGATTATATTATTAATAATAATACAATAACCACTTTAAATTAATCTACAATGCAATTTTTGTTGCAGGTTCCAAGTCAGCCAACATGGAAGCCAGTTGGAGAATCAGAGCTGCCAGCAGTAAGATTCTTGTTTTATTACTTAAAATTTTGTCGTCTTACACACATTTACAATTTCAATAGTTCATAGATGCAATCATGTCAAGTGAAAGCGGACAAGAAGGCACAAGCTTTTCAGCTCTTCTTGTAAATTGAGCTATGTGATGATGGACATACAGTGCTGGATGTAGGAATTTTTTAGTTCCTTAGGCATATCAACACCGGGTGAACCAAGAATTTGAACCACGCACCTATTGATCTGCAGCTGAGACGCTCAACCTATGCGCTATATGACTCGGCCGATGAGATGTTTGATTTAATTATTTTTAAGCACCTAGTATGTTTAGCTATTGTTGATTTATTCATTAATTGATTTATTAAATTACTACTTAATTACTGAATTTATTTATTTACTGAACATTTTATCAGTTGATTAATTGATTGATTGATAGCCAATCTCAATAGACAAGCAGATGATAGATCACTTGGAGCGTCTAGCCCTGGTTGACTTTGGAAATGAAGAAGGTATTGAACGACTCAGTAAGGCGATCAGATTTGCAGATCACATGTCACTGGTCGATACAAGAAATGTTGAGCCAATGTCTTCTGTACTGGAGGATAGGTCCGTGTAGTATATTTGTATATTCTCACATATGACAGAACCTACATAACAGTTTCCTTTCTTAGTTGCTGTTTTTTGTTATTATTTTGTGCTTCACCATGATTAATCGTACCTCTGCTTTGATAGCGCTTCAATAGCCGCTAGCGCAGATTTGCAATTATCCTTCCATATTCCAGGCACCTATATGCACCCGTGCCCAAGGATGCCGGGGATATTTTTCCGACTGACCTGGGAATCGCTCCCACGCCACTAGCCGTCACTCGATTCTGAGTCAAGCACGCTAAATGCTTCATCAATCCCCGTCAGCTTCTTGAGTCAAGTTCTTTGGTGCTGTCTAGCAACGCTTTTTGTGCATTATTTTATTTAGGCACTTTCATTGTCAATATTAAACATTTCTATAACATTATCATGCTCTCTTTCTGGTATCTGTAATTTAGGATACTGATGTTCAATATGTGTAGAAACTATTCATAATATATTTTTGCAGTAAAAAGTTACATTTTGATAATTATTACAATATTAATCAAATCAAAAACGATTTAACGTCCGGCTCATCATCTGATGACGATAACTTGAACGTCTCAGGCAGCATATGTCACACCAGCTGGTCCACCCAAGCACAGCTGGAAAACACATATGCTGAAAGAGAAAAGGGTCCAACACGGTGCATGTCCATTTATCCATAAAAACAACCATTATACTAAAAAATATCTATGGAGGAAAGTAATGAGTCTTGAGTTGTAACAGAAAGTAGATATGGTGGTGCAGGATCGAATATGAAGAGGTAGAGCATTCCATGTTGTCGGAACTGCATAAGTGAAGGAGCGTCGTCCCATGGCAGTACAAATATAGAGACCCTAAGAATCAAAGAATCGGAAGAATGGAGAGGACGAGGGGTTTATAGAAAGAGAGGAGATCAGCCAGATAGGAAGGTTGTCCATATTGAAGGACTTTAAAGGTCAGTACAGCAACCTTACACTCTGTACGTTGAGTAATGGGCAACCAGTGAAGGGTTCTAAGAAGATATATAGAATATGATTGTCGTTTAGTGGTGTTGCAGACAACGCGGGCCAAAGAATTTTGAACATGCTGAAGACATATTATTGAGGTATCGGGTAAATTAAAAAGAAGAGAGTTGCAGTAGTCAATTTTTGAGTGGACTAAGGAGCTTGCCAAGATGATAGCTGAATTTTTATCAAGCGAAGAACCAATTTGACGCAACTGGATTTTGAAGGAAAGAAGCTCGACAGATAGAAGAAATATGCTTTTTGAAGTCCAAATTCGAGTCAAAAATAACACCAAGGTTGCGCATGGAATCACTAGGAGTGAGAGATAGATTTCTGAAGTATACAGTAGAGTTGATAACCTTAGAACGCTGTTGATTAGTACCGATAAGAAGATATTCTGTTTTAGATGGATTAACAGCAAGACAGTTTGTACAGAACCAAGAATGAACCTGATCCATAGTCGATGAAAGCCTAGCAAGAGATTGGCTGGATTCTGAGCTGGAAAAGGCGATATATAGTTGGGTGTCATGGACATAAAAATGCAACTCTATAGAAGAATCAGCAAGCAATGGACTTGTATTAATGAACAATCCAAGAAGTAGCTGGTATTTGTAAACATATCATTTTTTAAATAGTGGTGTCTTGCAATTGATCAGAAGCTGAACATAATCTGATCACTGAATTCTGATATAATATATTATAATATTGAAAACATCGAACCTACCTATTTTTATGAAATCAATCAGATTAATTATTATTAAATTAATGGTAAATTTGTCTAATTTTGAACTATGGACCCAATGGTGACCCATCTCTACAAAGCTCATGAGGAAGATAAGTTTAATTCTGTCTATCATCAGGCTCAGAAGCCTGTTTCTCTAAATCGCTTTTTTTTGTTTATTTATCACGCTTTGTACTTTCATTTGGAGTCAACATAATAATGATGATGCTAATTGTATTTTGTCGCAGGGCTCTATATTTGAGAGAAGATAAAGTCACGGTTGGGAATTGTAGAGAAGATTTGATGCGGCTATCTAAGAAAACTGTAGAGGAATATTATGTGTCTCCACCTGGTGAGTAAAATAATTATATTATATGTCCCCACCTGGTGAGTGAGAAAGTGTTTGATTTGACCTCACCAGTCCTGTCAAGTAAGATAAGAAATGTTTGAGACTACTCTCCACTCCCCCGTGGTGAAGTTATTTAAATAATAATTATTGTAATACTTATTTGTCAGTTCTGCCATAGCTCTTCCTTCATCATATAAAATGTGATACAGGTCTTTAAAGTTAATAATATTGTTTTAGCATTCCATTTATGTCACAATCAGATATTATCAACAACGATCGTTACTACTTTCGAGGCTCAAACCTTATCTCTTCCACCTTAGATTTGTTCAAACAGACATTCTTGCCATGTATAACTTGCATATCGCTTGGGACGTCCCTGACATCACCTCGGGTGAGGAACTGGACGTTAAATCCTGGTTGATTGTTTGATTTCACTGTAGTGTGTTTAATGTTGCAGGTAACATACCACTAACAAAGTCGGAGGTTCAGGACAACGAGCCAACAGTTTTACAAGCGAAACGTTCTAGTGAAACAGGAGGATAGATAAACTGGATTAATTAAACATCTGATACACCAGACAGTCTTCAAAGAGTGAATTACAAGTACTCTACCTTAAATACATTTGATTGAGTCCAATTTGGGTTTCAATTGTTCACGGCTCGAATCTCAGGGCTCGCCAGTCACTGATGTAGCCGTTTGGTCGCGAAACTGACATTCGGCTTTAGCCTTTAATGCTATATGGCTGTATGGAACATTGCTTCGTATTTGCTAACAAGATGAGTAATGTGTTAAATTTCTATTTGGTATTCGGTCGAATGATACCGGTCGGACCGAATAGTATTGACAATCATCTCGACTTTTTCCCACTTTCTGGAATAATAATGTATTCTAATGGGTGCGTTGTATAATTAAATAATGTGTACTAATTATTACAATATTGTAAATAAATAACCTAGCTATTAAATATTAATTTAATCCAGGGTGCGAATTGCCGGGGGGTTGGGGGGGGTTGAACCCCCCAGTTAAGTTCTCAACCCCCCCAGTTTAAGGCAAAAAAATGAACTGGGGGGTCGGATCTGACCCCCCCAGTTCAATTTTCCACCCTCAATATTAAAAATTATGCATATTTCATGCATTAAAATACCCATTTTACACTTTTTTAGCACTAGCCATAATAAAAGTAGGCCATATAAGGGTTGAGAGCAGAAATGGAAGATTATGCTCGCTCTTAAAATTTGCTCGTTTCGCTCGCAGCATTTTTACACTGTATGGCAAATCCTGCGAGCGGAGCGAACACAAAGTTTCTGACCCCCCAATTCATTTTTCACCATTCGCACACTGATTTAATCTGAGAATAGACCAACTGAGAACTGCACATGTTTTGTAAAAGCCAACTAACGCAGATACTTCATACTGAGGCAACGGGGAACACCTCTGAAGTCAGAATATATATTCCCAAGAAAAAGGTTACATTTTAGTTGTAGTAAAGACATAGCCTGTTTGATGGGATCAACTTGATATTCGATGGAGTGCTCATTAGTGAGCAGGATAGCAGACTGTGTTTCATAATAAGCCTATGTACCTTGGACCTCCCATTTGGCTGAGCACTAGAGAGATCGGGAGATCTATTAACATTTAGTGCCGTATTTGAGTGTATCCCCTGAATACACATCTACCGCCCCCTCTCACCCCTCCGTCATAGGTTATGCAGTAAAGCCAGTTGCCTTTACTATCCAGTAGTTAACTAATATTAACTTTTGCCTAGGCTAACTATTTAAAAACTACAAGGCCACAGCTGCAGCTTTATAAACATAATGTGCTGTTTTATTGTAAAACTCAGCTATGATTAGCCTGCAGTTGAATGACACAGCAATATTATAACAACTTTGTAGGCCTTTATGGGCACCCGTGTGTAAAATGTGCAAATTGGTCTCTTTAGCGCACTGCGAAATGGCTGGTCCAATATATACATTCTTAATCAGTCTGCCATCATGCTCAGTTAAGTCTAAGGAGCAACCTTCCTTATTCATCAACCTGCGTTTTGCTACTTAGGCCTATGACTTTATGACGCCTAAAATGTGGCCTTCTTGCTTGGGAAAATATGCCCTCCAAGTTATTTCCCGTTTAAACCTCAGTATCTGAGTTTATTATCTTTTACGAAACACATGCAGTTTTCGGTTTGTCCATTCTCAAGTTTTCCGGCCCCATCAGATGATCACGGGATAGTTTAAAAATAACGGTGCAAATAATATATTCTGTAAATATCAGCAGTTTACCCACCAGTGCCAGTGTTAACAAATAGGTACAGGCATCCCATGCTAATAACGTCTATGCTCATCTAGGAGTGTTCGGCCTTGCCTATACGCTATATCTCGAGTTTTTTAATGACGAGAATTAATACACAGTTTTGCAATCCTTCCGTTGTGAGCAATGAGCATATCCTCGATTTATCCAAAATTTGATCTCATGATCAGGGCTTAGACATTTTCACACATTATAAGGGAAAATTTAATCATGTTTGCTGCCTACCCTTTGCCTTCCTTCACCAAGGTTTTCTGCTATTAGCTAATTAATTAGGCCTACTGGCCTCATATGCAGTTGTCGGTTGACCTATTCTCCACATCCCAACTTGGATGAATTCCTAAAAGTTGTTTCGATTGTGGTGGTCTATTGCCGATTGCAGGCCGATGTACAGCTAAGTTTTGCAGCACTCTCAAATAGTGAAGCTAGACACCGCCTATAAGCGATGGTTTTAGCCTGCTTGTAAATGTAAATCATTGACGTATTACACACCGTTTTTACAAGGCCGTGATCCAATAACCGTACCAGTACCAACCAAGTAGACCTATTTCGTCTACTATAGGCTTACCTTTCGTTTATCGGGAAGGACTGATAACAAGCTATGAATGCAAAATACATTCCATTTTGCATTTATAGTTGACTATCGGTCAACTAAATGCTAGCCTACTTGATTGAGTTATAGTTAATGGGATTGACATTTTTGAACTGTTTATTTAGCTAATTGGCCTATTTTATGAAAACAGACGAATGCAATCAAATTAATGAAATCACACGACTGTTAGGCCTAAGTATATGCAACAGTTAGCCTACTGCAACAACAGATTTTTATTTTAAGTTTTAAATAGTAAGCTTAGCCTAGGCTATACATCCATGCTGCTATATAAAATATAAAAAGCATTTTCTAAATAAGGAGTCATGTGATCATTGTGATGAAATGCTTTGTATCCGACTATCAGTCAGTATACAACATTTATATAGACTTAATCCATCCTTCATTTTTGCTTGAATGACTGACCTCAGGCCTAGAGGCTACTGTGACTTTTGACAAAATCATGATATTCATATTTGCATGTATGCCTAAACCATTTGAGTTCTTGGATCATTTCAATGGCAGTGGGTATCTAGGAACTTCAGAAAGATATAAAATAAAGGGATAGAGAACAATGAAACGAGCTCAAACTTCAGGTTTGCTCTCTGTGTTAGGCAAGAATGAAGGACTCGGAGACAAAGAGGGTTACCAGACGACACCGTCAACGACGAGCCAGTCCTGAAATCGAGCACCTTTAAGCCACTGTCGATGCACTTTAACAGTTGCGCCACACGGCTGTGTTTATTCCCTGCAGTGGCGTAACAAGGATGCAGTCTTGAAGGGGGAACATTAACCTTTAAGGCAGGTGGGGGAGGGAAAATTTCCCAAAATTGTAACAGAAATTGCGCAAAATTTGTCAAATTATGGCGTACAATGCATATAAGAATATGTATCCCGTCGCTCCCCGACTTGGGGGGGGGGCACATGCCCGACTCTGCTCCCCCGGACTAGGCTACGCCTATGTTTCTCTGCTCTTAAGTCCCCGCTGTCACTTCGTCAAAGTAGCCCAGAAATAGCCCGTGGGATTCTTAAAGTTATCGAAGCCTTGAATAGCATGTAATGAGATAATGACATGGAACTGTTGCTGTGCTTTTATGTAGGCCCTACCTCAACGCTGCAGTTGGCTGTGGCTTTGTAATAAAAATGATCTGCTACTGCAGTAATTGATGAACCATTTATTGTTCTCTCCATAGGGCAAGAAACATTTTCTAGCAATTTAATATTTAAATAAATATTTTAGACCAGCCTAACAAATAATCGTTACCATAATATTTACCAGAATTTATAAGAACTCAATCAATTTATCAAGTATCTTCTGTAATGCTCATACAGTGGCGTTTAACACCCCCCCCCCTCGCCCCAATTGTAGTGGCAGATTCTAAG
>JAQFZF010004845.1:0-10306 GCA_034695365.1 Enchytraeus norvegicus
TTTTATTTGTATTTTAAAGTACCACATAAGCGCTGAAAAGCCTGTGGCTACTTGTCTGTTTTTACCTGCTATGAGCATCTGTGCACTGTTTACACTTGAAGTCTGTGTGAGACGACGAAATATTAAATAAATAAAATAAATAATCAGCCTATTTAACGCTCTGCGGCTATGTCCTAATGTCTGCACAACTGAAATGCTGGCACTATAAATTTAGATATTCAAAATCAGGCCTGACCAAATAATTTTAGATTTTTAATCAGTTGAAATAATTAAATCACTACAACTAACGCGTCACAGAGACCATTATATCAAATGATGCTTTGATACAAAAAGTCTAAAATAGTCCTGTCTAATAAATAAAGCTAGCTAATCCTATCTAAGAATAAAGCTAGATAGCTCTATATAATAATAACAGCGTGTGCTATTGATCTCGCAGATGGCGAGATAGCCGGGATTCGTTTCCAAATTCGGCTTAGCTAGTTCCAGTCGTCAGAGCGTGTCTTGGTGATATCTATGTACACCGACTGCTTGCTATTATAGCAACGGAGAGTAAAGTAGCTTGCTAAGGCTTACAACTCAATTTTTTCACAGGGCTTTGAACCCGCGACCTCTTGACTCAGAGGCCCCGACGAAGCCATTAGATCACGGAGCCTCTCCTATCTAAGCATAAGGCTAGAGAACTCCATCTAATTAAAAAGCTAAATAGTCCTATATAATTGTAAGATAGATAGTCCTAACTAATTATAAAGCTATATAGTTCTATTTAATAATAAAGCTAAGTAGTCCTATCTAATTATAAAGCTATCATTAGTTATTAATATTAGCTACGACAATTTATATAGCAGTGTCATGCCCTACACCGGTCTTTGAGACTGCTTACAAAAATTTATTTATTTATTTATTATTTAATATTTCGTCGCCTTACACACATTTCAAACTTCAACAGTGCACACATGCAGTAATTTCAGGCAAAAACAGACAAGTAGCCACAAGCTTTTCAACACTTATGTGGTACTTTAAAATACAAATAAAATTAGAAAAAATTATAACTTCACAATGTCATTTAGACCTATAAGAGTACAGTACTAAAATCAAGGCGAC
This sequence comes from Enchytraeus norvegicus, assembly GCA_034695365.1. NCBI lineage: Eukaryota > Metazoa > Annelida > Clitellata > Enchytraeida > Enchytraeidae > Enchytraeus > Enchytraeus norvegicus. The sequence goes on from JAQFZF010004845.1 coordinate 1,102, forward strand.
GAGAAAATTGAAAATAGTCATTTACAGAAGGCCTACTGCATTTAGGTCTTATTAAAATATTAAATGCAACATTTAAAATATAATTATAAACTCAGGTAAAATTTAAAACGATACGATAAAAAAGAAAACACACACTCACAATAACAACCTACATTGAATTAATTTTATTACCTAAAATATTACTATATCATATACTTTTCAGGCCGATAAAGAAGATTTGCGAATAAGGTCAATAGAGTTTAATCGGCTGTTAAATAACGACAGTTCGCTAGAACAAACAAACAAAATTTAAGCAAAACACCTATACAAATTGTCTCCAATCAAATATGGCAGATAAACTCTACAGTTATATGCCATGGACCTGCCGTTAGGCAGTGCACTGTCTGACTGAGAGAGACAGAGAGAGAGAGAGATAGAGAGCGAATATCAATCGGCAATACTGTGAAGCATTATTTTAATGATTTAATCAGAGGTAAAATGTGACGGCTGACCGACTGACTCACTAAATTATATTATTTAGCGATCTTTTAGTAAACACTTTATTTGACATTCTTATGTTTGACAGCCTATAAATACATTTTGTTTACAACCAACAATTATAATGTATTTACAAACCAAATGTTATCAATCATCGGAGGTTCGGAGCCCAATGTGGTTTTCCGAAACCGACCTTTGTCAGTTCAAAGTATTGATTCTTGGCAAGAGTAACTGAGTTTTGGATCTGGAAGTCTACAGTCTATATCGAGTGAATTTCAACACGGAGTCGAAGGCAGCTACTTAACATAATTCAATAGAATATGCGTTTAATTAAAGTCCATTTTGTCATCTGACGACGATATCAGGGACGTCTCCAACATCACAAGAAATACAAATTGGTCCGTTCAGATGTAGTTAGCAAGTCACAAGCGCTGAAAGAGAACAGGGGTCAAACACGATGCAAGTCCCGTTATCCATAATATTACGCTAAGAGAAGAAACCACCAAGTGTGAAGTCGTGGTCATAGTTTGGAGGTTAAGTAATGTTTTGGGTCCAATAAATTTTCGACAAGAAATTGGAGGTCCGTGGTCTATATTTGTGGTCCACTGATTTGTTAGTCAATATTTGATAATAGTAAAAATATATCGCCACCGGGCGAATATGTGAAACATGTGCAGTTGTCACGCGTAAGAAATACTCTAAGAAAATACGTACAAATTTTGGTTTTGCTCGTAGAAAATAAATTTATATATGCCACCTATGAGTGGACACAAATATAGTCATAGTATCGGCATTTGAACAATAAAGTCTCCACATTAAAACAGATTACCATTTAGAATCAAACAACGGTCATGATCACATAGGCTACATAACATCTTATTTGTAAACAAAACTATCTTAAATTTTGGGAGACAGTAGTTAATCAATTCCCCCTCCTTTTACTTTTTATTGTACTCCTACTATGCGGTCTTTAATAGACTGCAGAGCGCGTTGTGCAGTAAAGTAACTATTTACCTAATACACAATAATATTACATGTAATAATACATGTAGGCTAATAATATACATGTAATATTTAGTAAGTAACTATTTACCTAATACATGCAGTACACTTTCGTTAATTAATAATAGACCCACTAGTGATATCACTTATAGTCTAAAAACAACGAGTTTAATATTCCATTTGCTCGCACGCCTATTAGAGAAGAATGCATAACCGTTCGTGATCCGACAAGCTTGTTTAGTTTGGAAGAAGTTATTAAGAATTCAATCTCAATTAGTAGTTTAAAAAATCAATTAAAGAAATTTTATGTTAACAAATATTAGTTTCCTTATGTTTAGTTAATGTAGCTTATATGACGATTGAATTATTTTTTTTCAGTTAAAGTACACTTATAACTTTTACGTGTGTATAGTATATGTCTCGTAGATTGCAACTTATCTGATACATATATTGTATGACAGCTTGACTTTCTGTTACCATCAAGTTTATGAACTGTATAACCATGCAAAGGCATCACAAGTTTCATCTTTCATCTGTCTAGTTTTTATGTTTTCCCTTTTATGTTGCCCATTGATGCAACCTCACAGAGCCTCGGCTCTTTGTGTTGCCTCTTTTGCTTTGGTATATAACTGCAATTGTATATTACATGAACTATGAATGATTTATGTTGCTATAAACAAATGTAAAAGAAGCTGAATCCCAATCATGTTTCTGAACCTTGACGTTAAACACACTATTCCTATCTATTCCCGCATCTCAAACTTTCAGATGTCTGACCCCTGTTGACTGTTACCCCGTAAGTCTTCGCCCGTGATAGCTCCCCCCCCTCTCCCCCCCCCTTTCTTCTTACTCGTACTCCTAATATCCTTGGTACGCCTTCGCATAAAAAATAGCAAATTATCATAATTAGAACAGTACAACCGTCATACTATGACTACTATGAATTCTATGACTCAATGGCGTAGGGAAGGGGCAGATTGGGGGCAGAGGAGCACATGTCCTCTCAAAGTGTCCCCTCCAAGATGAAACGAAATATTTTATGCATGTATGTTAGTGCAGCTCTGAGAAAATTTTATAACATATTAAAAGTGCCCCCCCCCCCTCAAGACTAAATGTCCCCCTCCTGGCTACGCCACTGCCCTGAATACTATATTTAGTCATTGACACGATTTAGAAACAGTCAGTCTAGTGCAGTAGCCAGTAAGTAAGCTTATCTTGATTATAGGAGTAATTGTGATACGATATAATTGAATTGAATTCTATTTCACACGTATCAAATCAGCAGAACATGTGGAAATGTAACAAAGAGTGCGAAATGGGACACATTGGCCCGATGGAACTAACTTGTACACCTTAAAATACAATACACTGAAGATTTAACGTCCGGTTCCTCATCCTAAGGTGATATCAGGGACGTCATATAATAACACTCATTTCGTCAACCAGAAATAAGTGCCACCGATATCAATATTTAAGCAAACTTGTATTCTGTGATTAATTCTGTATTCGATCATGATTTAAGGAATTTCTTTGGATTCGCCGATTTTCTTAAATATTAGCAGAACATGGAGTCACAGAAAACCTCTTATACCATCTCATTATAGCTCGATCTGCAAGTTAAAATTTGACTATACTTTCTACATATATACAAAAAACGTTTATCTAATAGTTGAATCAATTTCCAGAATTACATATTTACTCCGAAGATTCACATAGGCTACAGTGTATTATAGCTTATTATAGGTTTAATCAGGATAATCAAAATCTAACTTACCGTTCAAGCATTTGGAAACAATAAGCTTACGGTACTTAAAAAGTAATGCAGGTTTATGATATCATAGAGTAGCTCAAACGGCAAAAACTTCATTACCATTGACAATATATTAATTATACTATATACATGTAATATAGCATTCTTTTAAAATTAGAAAAAATTGTATAATAAATTTGACCACCCTTGACCTTTACTATGTGGTATAACATACATATATACGTTTTATATTCTTGCTTTCAATTAATTATATGGTAGCAGAGTAGGTAAGAAATTGATGTCACATATTCAATTATCTTAAGCGTTATTAGCCTAGTGCGGTAACTAATTTTGGTATGTGTAGATTCCTAAGATTCGCAGATTTCCTTTAATTTTTTGCGGGACATAGAATTCCAATAAAATCTCCTATCTCGCCATATAATCGCTTGACCTGTAAGTTATAGTGCGACTCCAGAAACGTATTGATTGACATGTTGTACTACCGCATTATTAAAGTTTATTCATACATTATGGAGACTAGCGACCGGCCGGTTTTGCATAATTTGTAACTTTTCACAAATTAAAATTAAACATAAACGAATTTAACCATTACCCCTACCATAACCTTAACCATAACTCAACCCTATCCTTAACCCTGTCCACATTCACTGTAATCAATCGCGGCAAAGATAAAGACCCAATCATGAAAATTTATTCTAAACCGGCCTGAAATTAGGCATTAGGCGCTACCAAATCCAGTTCCGACGAACCGATAGGTCATTTCTCGTTACTATAATTGCACGTATTTCTCTCATTCGTGTAAATCTTACGGCTAATCTTAATCCTGTATACACACATTACACAGGAGAGATAAATTATATTCTATTATATTCTATTAGTATGTTCAAGTGATCTTATATTGTTATATAAGTTGAGCCAAAGGCATCATAGGTTAAGCTTCTGGAATTTCTTAGGTTGGTGACCGGTTCGAACGTAAGGGCTAACCCGTCACTGATGCATATATCAAAATTCGAAACTAACGTTAAATTCGGCTTTATCCTTTTCATTATATGTTAATTTTTTGCTTTAATAAAAAATTTATCAGACCGTATCTTATGTAATTAATTCTAATATAACATTTTTCAAGTTTTAATAATAAATATAAATAATATAGGCCTATATTAGTCCTGTGCTATTATAAGTCACACTAAAATTAGATAAAATTTAATTCTTATAAAATTATAAACTATTCTTAAAACTTTCTCTGCCAATATTGACAGTTTGACTTACGTTTTTATATTTCTCAGAAGGTATGACGACCAGAGATCTGTTTTGTGAATCCATTTTCCCGTGTAGGTTTAGCCTTTTCTTTTCATTCGCTGCTATCTCAGTTTGAAATATTTTGCTCCTTATTAAATTTTACGCTCATGCCCTTCTGTTTTCACCTTCTATAGTAGGCTAAAAAGACTGTCTTATGATCACCGGACCAGCACCTTTTAGGTTCCCGTCTTCTCTTCAGCTCATGTTTCTGCCGACTGTTTGGGTGACCCTTTATTCTGAGATTTTTTATTCTGAGTTTGTTGAGACGTCCCTGACATCATCCTTGGATGAGAAAACGGAATATATATATATATTTATTTATCTTCATAGGCCTATAATTATACTCTCACTCTCTCTCTCTCTCAGTGCACTGTCTAACGGCAGGTCCAATGGTCAATGGCATATAACTGTAGAATTTGTATACCATATTTTCTTACAGATAATTATTTTTCTGAGGGAACACCTTAACTAGTGACTGCGTTAGTCGGCTTCTACGAAACACGTGAAGCTTTCGGTTGGTCTATTCTTGCAACTGAAATTCGTCGACAGTTGAGAAATGTAAATAATGCTTCAGAGGAAAGCGTGGGCAGATGCACGTATACGGCTATGGCGATATTATTAGAGGTTACTATGTGGTATTCATTTATTATTACTCTTTGGGATAATTCAATAAGACTATTAATAAATAAGGGTCAAAGTTAAGCCCATCGTAGGAAGGCTCTAATTTCACGACGACCGAATGTTAAAACATTTAAAACGTTTCTTGTGCAACACAAAAAACCACAGCTCGGATTATTTGTGAGAATGACTTTCTAATTTCTCAGAATAAATTCTTTCTTTAGTAGGCTGATACACTAATGTCACGGAGTCTTAGCTTTTAAAACAGTGGTTAAATGTTACTGTATACCATAGTCCAAGGTCTCACATAACCCTTACATTTACTTTTTTACTTTTCACGCACCCCTTCCTACGTTCACATTTACACTGCAATTGTGAAAAATATTTATTTTTACTGCAAACCAACAAGTTGATTATTAAAATCTTTGTGATGTTTTAACAAACAGCCTATGATATATATTACATTTATATAGATAGGCATATTTTTACATAGATATTTATTTTGTTTGTCTAAAAGTTGTCTTTTGTTCATTACAGCTACAAATCTTTCGTATTTCTTACCGCTTCTGACAGCATCTCAAGTAGCCCATAGGTAACTCATACATAGTCGTCACGTACTTTTTGGGGTACGCGTAAACCTATTCCAGTTTCAGAATCACTGCTTTAAGTCTTATACTCCTTATCATTAGTGCCATTATGGTGCACATAAAAATTAGTTAACTAGTAAACAATGTGGCACGACCTCTGGAATTTGTAATACGGCCATATACGTCAAGTACATACAGGTTAGTTGTCCCTTACATTCACTTGCAGTTTTAAGTTTTTCTAGATTCTCAAGTTTCCGGACTCTACACGAAAAGGATAAACGACAAAAATAGTATCTTTCATTATGAAATGTTATTAGGTAATTGACTTCAATGTAGCATACCCAGTGACGCGATGTCACTATTTATATTATTTACATTTCTGAAGTAATGTTTGCTAAGTATTAAAATATTTCATTATTATAGACTAATGAGCTAAAGCCATTTGAATAGGTTATGTCAATATATTTTGCTTGTATATATATTTGTGTACAGGGCTATTATATCAGTGCAAGCCTTTATGTAGTAACATAACACAAGTAGTTCTCAAAGCATTAGCTATCAGAATCCGAAAAGAAATTGATTAGTAACAGAATTTGCGAACAGAATCCGACTAAGAATTTGATCAGTAAAAATTACTGGAGATTGAAACGAAGTTGATGAATTTGTAGACCTGAATTTTAAACTGAAATAATAAGCCAGTTAAAACCATTAGCATAAAATTCCAACTGCAGTCAGCCAGAGAATAGAAATCGACGACAAAGTTCAAAGGTCAACGTCAAAAGAGCAATATGAATGACAAAGCAGGTATTCCTGATTCAGAGAACGCTGTTTCAGACACACCCAAACCAAAATCTGAGGAGTCAAAGAAGATCGTTGGTCTGGACGGTGGGTGGGGCTGGATGTGTGTCGTCGGATGCTGCTTTATGCATTTCCTGTTGGGCGGATTCGGCAGAAGTTTTGGCGTCATATACGTTCACATGTTGGAGAGATTTGACTGCAGTGCAGCCACTGGCTCAGCTATTGGAGCAGTGTTTACTTCCATCAGGATGGGATGTGGTAAGTTCATGTTATATTATTCAATTAGAATGTAGATAATATTTTTATATTCTGTCATTTTAATTTCTTTCGTGATGCCAAGATGGAACTTTCTGATCCCATTTATTTTTAAGATCCACATAAATGCAGCAAGGCCTGTGGACTCTTGTCTGTCGTTCCACGTGAACTGTTTTGTATTTTTGAATTGTAGGCTATATTTTATATCTGTGTGAACGATGACCAATATTAAATCAATAAAATCAATAAAATCATTACAACACATGAAATGATTCAAGATGTGTCAATAATATTCTAGATAATTTGTGCTAATTGTGTCGATATTGGGACCAATTTGTATCATTTTATATACGTTATTCACTTTTCAAACAGTGGTGATTGTAATTCTTCAGATATTAATGCCATCACTTTCCCAGGTATTGGTACAGTTGTGTAAAATGCGGTTTTGGTTAACGTGCAAGTTAAAGAGTATGTGACCGTATGTCTATCTATCTTTTAGGTGGGCTCTGAAATACGGCAAAGTCGATTTTTAAAATTCTCAATGGTTACCATTTTAAGAAAGCTGCAAAGCTAAGTTTAACTTTGCTCATGTGCAACATGGATTATGTCATTGAAGAATCCGACTGGAACTCGAACTCGTGGTCACCTGGTAATCAAGAAATTACTGTGCGATTAACCAACCTGACGAGAGACCACTAAAACACAGAAATAATGGAGACTCATTAAACATAATAATTATGCACCAATCATGTGTGAAATTAAACGAAATAAAGTAGTACCAACTGTTCCATTAGACTGGGACTAATTAACCACTAACCTTTGTAGAGTCCACATGGCATTCTTGATTAAGGACTCTATTGGCCTGTTTTCTAATATGAACTTTTATTCACCAAAAAATCTTGGCATTTTAGAACAATCAAATAAGGAAAAGAATAGGAACTAACGAATAACGATACATAAATAATGATTGTTTGACGTAACTCTTTGTATTTTTGCAGTAAAAATACCTTCAAAATGTGTTTAAGAGGTATATGAAAACTATCACAAATATTATTGTCCATTTTGAATGAATGAATATCTTAATTTGTGAGATTTCTGTCGCATGAGCTCAAAATACTAAACGCTGAATTTCTAGCGTCAATGTGTTTCCATAGTACTAATTTGAAAAGTTCATTCAAAGTGTGAATCAAACTTGATATACGTATACAACACTGTACATGCAGACGATATAGCTAGTAACTAGTAACTGTTTGCCAAGTACTTCTATTAAAATATGCTCCACTATCCATTACATCTCCCGTTTAGGGTCCGGGATATTCAAGAATAGTCCAACCGAAAACGGCACGTGTTTCGTAAGAGCCGACTAACGCAGATAGGCTTACTGAGGAGGACAATGGAAAACCACATCAGAAACCTATATTTTCCTTGAAGAAAGGCATAATTTTAGGTGTAGAAAAGGCAAAGCCTTTGTGATGAGACGGACTTATTAGGTTGGTCGATGGTGTGCTCATTAGAGAGCGAGATAGTTGAATGTGTGTATGAAATTTTGCCTTGAACCTGCCAAGTGGCAGAGCACTGGATGGATGGATCCTTTACATCGTCAAGTGCAACAGCCTTGAACTCTCTTCTGGCGCATATCAGGAATTAGGCATTTATCTTAACAACTACATTCTTTATCAATAGATTCAATAAACTCATCAAATAGCAATAACAAATAAATATTGCAACACACATAAGTATTTATTCAAAATAAATAAATTTTCAATAGAAAAATTCTACTTTGCTGGTATCTATTTCAATAAATAAGATATGCAAACATCTGTGACCTTTTATAAAGGTGGACCGGAGACAGGATTAATAGATTGTAAGCTAGGTATTTTTATAGGGATTGGAAATTCTGATTAAAAACAAAACAAATAAATTAATTAATTAATTAATTAACTTTTTATTTATTCATTTTAAAATATGGGTAGGTCGTGGTAATAGGCTCCTATATATAACTGTGGACTGTTCACTTTTGCAGTGTAATGTTTGTAGTATTGTTATTATTGCTGTTCTTCTGTAGCCTTGTCACATATTGCGTCTATCAGTATGAGCAATAAACGGATATGCTATTCTATTCCAAATACTAGTGTTATGGATACAAATAACTAGCTTGCTTAATATTATGTCTATTCCGTTCGTCAACCTATCATTGAAGCAAGAGATAGAGAGGCCTGTAAATTTTTTTCCCCAAATCAAGCCTTTAATCAACAGCAACAAACTAAAATTATGATAGTATACATGTAAATAATATATGATAATAAAACTAATAATCTCACTCAATGTACATGACTCTATACCTCACTCTCTCTCTCTCTCTCTCTCTTTCTCTCTTTCTTTCTCTCGCTCTCTCTCC
>JAQFZF010004846.1:0-10302 GCA_034695365.1 Enchytraeus norvegicus
AGAGAGAGAGAGAGAGACAGACAGACAGAGGGAGAGAGAGAGAGAAAGGAAACGTTTAATGGTATTAGATTAGAGAATTATAATCTCTACTTTTTAACAATATAAAATATTATTTAAAATAAGATAATGCAATAATAATGTTAATCTTATTTATTAGGCCAGGGTAGTTTATCACTCACGCAGCCACGGTGTTTTGTTTAAAATAAAATAAAAATAAAAATAATAAAACGGTTAAATGTTCTTTTCCTCATCCTAGAATGATGCCAGGGACGTCCCAACATATGACTACCAACCTGTTCACTAACTTCACCCACAACGGTTTGAACACACATAAGCTACGACTGCACAGAAAAAAACACATAAAACGCTGAGAAGTGTAAAGACAAGTGTGTCTTGGTCAGTTTCGAACTGTATGGGAGTATAGAAATGCTGTCACTACCAGGAATATAAATTAGAGGGAAGCGGAATAAAGGAAAGGAAATTGAGTAGGAATGTGTGGGAGACAATTAATCAGCAGCACCTGTTCCACTATCAGTGCAGCTGATACGGTCAGTCATGGTTTAGAGGTTAGTTCATATTATCATCAATCCACAACTTAACAATAACCGTTTTAGCCGTTAGGCTGCAAAACTGACGTTAAATTCGGCTTTAGCGTTTGGCCTTTAACTTGACTCGGTGAAACATAAGGCTTAATATTACCCGTGTTGAGTAACTTGACTCCGAAAAACTTGAGAATAAATCTACCGAAAACTGAAAATGATTCGTAGGAACCGACTCACGCAGATATTTACGGTAAAGGTTGCGGTTGTCTGTCCCATAATTTCTGTGTACTTGAATAATTGCTCGCTCATATTCCAAACTTGCAGAAATCTTGTCACATTACATGGCCTATGGCAGGTTACGATACTTTTTCCTTCGCTATTCAAAAACAGCCTGAGATACTTTGCAAATAGAGTATATTTTAAATCCTGTAAAATGTTCTTTTGGTATTGTATAGTGTTTTTGTATTGTTATAAGGCATTGAGGATAACTGGCATATGAACTAAGCTCAACCTCATTTAACAGCCCACTGTCCACACGTTGTGCTGATGATAAACTGTTCACGTCATTTATCACCTGTGCACCTGGTCACTGATCCGTGGCTTCACCCAACTGACTGCACATTATACTTGCCTTCAGACCCGCCCAATCCTTGGCCCTTAACCCAAATGTAGGCACATAGACCCTAACCCTCATACGCCCAATCCTTGGCCCTTAACCCAAATGTCGGCACATAGACCTTAACCTTCATACGCCCAATCCTTGACCCTTAACCCAAATGCCTGCACATAGACTCTAACCCTGATGGGTACAGTCATTGCCCCGTAATCTCATTTCTCCTTTCCTAAACCCCGAGACATTATAATAAGGTCTTTCTCTATCCACTTTTATATATCTCTCCGGTTATCTATCGACGATAAAGGCATACACTTTTACGAGGCTCTACTCTCTCATTAATTAATAAAAACACGCTCACTGTCGCTCAGGAAACCAATTAAATTGGATTCATTTATATTTACTCCATCATTAAGGAAATATAATGTTCCGAAGTTACTTTAAATGTAAAGTTACCACTACCTTCCTCAAGATATGCGCAAGTGGTCCCTTAATAACCCGTCGATGCATCGGCTATGCATCAGATGTATTGAAATTATGAAGTAATTTATGGCGAGAATTAATTCAAACACACTCCTCCAGTTGAGTAGACGTAAATGAGGAAAGCTTTCCAACAGAAACTAAAATTAAATCTACAGTCAATTTCATTAAACTTATCTGTACTTAGGAGTCATGTCGTATTGCGGTGCGCCGCTTTCTAAATAGACGATATAATAATGGGCGCCGGAAGTCTTATTCCCGAGTATATACGGGTTTTAGCTAAAATTATAAACACCCTTTTTACTTATCGATACGGCTGACCTTTGTATATATCAGGGTCAAACCCTGAGGCTGTTACTATAGGACAGAAGGGGTGACAAGAAAGCAGCATATGTCATCTTACGGTCATGACCCTGCTTGACTGCTGGGCAGCACGCGAACCTTAATGCTCTTCAGTAATCTATCCAGATCATTCAAACAGGTTGGGAATTAAAATTCACCTTAAACCCTGGTCTACATTAATTATCTAGCACAATACAGTACTAACAATACAATAAATGCGTTGAAAGTCATAAAATATAATACTGTCGCAGCATAGATTGCCCCTTATGACTCACCTTAAACCTTTTTGTCCAAAACAAGATTAGCATATTACACAGAATTACATACGTGTGTCAGAATGAAGTACATAAGACAATGTCAAATAAGGAGTAACGGAATCATAAAATAGAACCACATTAGCATTGTATCAATTACGCTTATCTTCTTTTTCTTTCAGGTGCCCTGCCGGTTCCAGGCGTTGACGATCATGGTTTTCCATAGTTCTCGTTCTCTTACTGTTCTGATCATTTCTACTCTACGTTCATTCATTCACTCACTGAGACTCTTTGTATAGGTAATTCTTTGTCTTCTTTTCCAACGCATCGTTCAATTTTTCCGCTTATTATTATGCTTTCAATTTCTTTATTTCTCATAACATGACAAATAAAACTCATCTGCCTGTTCCGCACAGTATTTATTACATTACTTCTAGTTGTCATCCTATATAAAACTTCTTGTTTGTTATGTGCTTGGGTAAGAAAAGATGAGTGAACGTATATAGACTCGACTCGCTCGAGTAACAGTAAGAAAATATAACATAAAATGTATCTAAGCTTTTACTCTACAGAGTATTCTGCCAATTTTAGTAAATTTTAGTCGATCTAATGCAAAAATAGTTATTCTAAAGACTAACTCGAGGTAAACTTTATATTAGAGGTGTCCTCTTTCGAGTGACTATTATAAACCGTCCATAGAATACTGCATTGCAGTTGAGCAGTTGTACGAAAATGCTCGACAGCTGACACCACCAACCAAACAGATAAACATTTCGGACGTTTCGCCAGATGACGAAGCAGTCTATAATGTAGAAAAGCTGTTACATCAACGCTCTGATGAAATGGCTATTATTATAGGCCGGCTAAAAAAATAAAGGATATTACCAATTATAAAACCTGCACTTTAACACCGAGCAATTCTTGATTAGATATGCCACATAGAAATGCTAGTAATGTTTCCAAAGTCCTATAATAACTTGTTGGAAAATTTTTGTAGAAAATATTTGCAAAGAGTATTAGGAATGAGATCAGAGAATCGTATGAAATTTTTCATACCAAAATAAATTTATACTTAATTAATGCTAAAATATAGAAAAAATATACTTCTGGTAGATTTATTATAGCTCAACTTGGCTAGCCAAGGTCTATGTCTGAAAGAATTTAAATTATATTCTTATTTGAATAATAAAAATAAATATTCTACTCATGACATTAGGTCAAAGCATTAATTTAACTCACTTTAGTATTGAAAATTTTATAGCATTCGCCGACTTTCCCCATAATCATAGCCTAATGGCATTCTATGGCTTGCCGAATTATACTAATCATACGCTCTAAAATCATTCTAAAGTCCAAATACATTATCAACCTGACGACTTCCCCCAACACCTAAACAAGGTGTAAATGAGGCATGATTCTATCACAATGCACGAACGCTCATGCTCTTTAATCGTATTTCACCTTTATTTCTCTGATCTTTGGACTGGCGCAGAAAATGTAAATCGATGTCACCGATTAGTTATAAGAAAGTTCGATTAAAACATTTACATTTTAATAAGCCTATGTGAAACTTTTAATCTATACATATTTTTTAAAGCAATATCAATTTAGATTAAATTAATTTTTGTTTTGTATAGCCCCCAGGGTCATTTACAACCAAGGGCATTTTATAAGTTTAAATTAAAATTAAACACGCATCAGATTAATTAATTCGGTGTGCAAAAGTTTGAATGCATTTGACGATTTTCCTCAAATTTCAGTCGAATATTGGCATATAATTATACACGATTAATACCCGTGTATATGTATACCCGTTTTGGATCCAGGAAAGTTGAGAATAGACCAACCGACAACTGCATGTGTTTCGTAAGAGCCGACTAACGCAGACACTGCAGTGAAGGGCATAGTGGTCTAGGCCATGGCTTCTGTGTACTTGACCAATTGGTCGCTCAAATTCCAGACTTGCGGAGGCCTTGTCACATGTGTATGGCTTTTGGCAGACTAGACAACTCTTCCCTTCACTATTTCAGAAAGCGCCCCTGAGATACCTAGTACGGAGAAGCCTTTAAATAGATTATCCTTTTGTATTGTATTTTAATGTAGCTACAATTATGACCTATCTATTCTTAACGTCGGCGAATAATAGCATTGAGCCAAAAGCATTATTAATTTATTATACTGGGCATAGAAATACTAATATATACATATATATTAGTATATATATTGTGTATATATTAGTATTTCTATCTGTGTACTGGTGCTATGTATGTATTAGTGTTTCTATGTGTGTATTGCTGCTACGCGAATTCTTGAGTTAAATCTCAACCTTTTAGATTTCAATAACATAACATCGTTACCACTGTTTGAAAAGGTGTGTTCTCAACACTTTCAGCCTGAGTAATATTACCTATTAGACGCCTGATCTGATTAATATTGTTAATTTGGCGCCTGATTTTCGAAATAGTGTCTATTTGGCGCCGTTAAACTAATATGATTGATCAGTGGTGTGCTCATTAACGATTTAGAATGTACCATTAATCTACAATGTGCGAATCTTCGTATAAGATGGGTTATCGAAGACGGCATTTCTGTTGGTTGGTAGTTTGAGCATACAGTCATGTGCAGTGTGTCATTACTAGATAACAATTGACTCTCAAAATATCAACCAACTACTAGCACTTCCGCCAGTCAGGTTTTAATATTAGGCTCAGCACGTAGTGCAATGCCTTGCTAATTTATTATGAAACATAAAACTGGAAATGTACAGATCTATATTTACTAGACCAAATTGTATAATAAGCTAAGGTGTCTTAGCAAGAAAATCATGTTATGTAGACCTCCTGTAACATTTGAACGTAAGACTACATGTAGATAATAATTCAATGTGTCTGTTTGTATATTTTTGAGTGTGTATATACAGGGTGAGTTTTAAAAAACCCACGGGCGAAATCTCAATAGCTTTGTCTATATTTACAAATATTTTCAGGATAATATAGAGGAGATTTTTCCGCATCTAACCTCCAACTTTGGTCGAGAAATATTAATTATTAAACAAGCTACAGAGTTTCTACAGAAAAAGTAGAACGTGTAAAAGCAATATGCAAAGAATATTTGATTTTTAAACCAACCAACAACCAACGATCAATATTGTACCCCGCCTATTTGAATAAGCTATGTTAATATGGTTTTTTAAATATGTCCGTAGAAACTCTGTAACATTTTAAATAATTAATATTTCTCGACCAAATTTGGAGGCTACATTTAGAAAAACCTTCTCTATATATCATGAAAATATTTGTAAAATATCTTGAGTTTTGACAAAGTTATTGAGATTTCACCCGTGTTTTTTAAAAACTCACCCTGTATGTACATTGTATATAATATGCATTGCATGTCTTTGACCGACGGACCTACAGTTACACGACTTAGGTGTGGGGTACATGTAAGTGCCTATGGCTTTTGCATCCCTTTTAGCACTCTCTGTTATTTAGTAGGCTACAAGTTTTGCTACTTGATTCGTGTGGAATAAAATTTAATTCAATTCAATAAGAAGGCAATGTTGGATGAGACGTAATCAATGATGAATAAATAACTTCCTCAATGGGTGGCCAGGCCATATAACAAAGTATTGACGTCCTTCACACTGCCGTAGGAAGAGAAACCGGACGTTAAATCCGCAATGATTGATATTGACAAACAAAATTTAAATATTTAGTCATTTAAAGCCAGTTGTAAATTGTAAAGAAGAGCATGAATTGCTGTGCCAGTACTATATTTATGGTTGAGTTGATTAATTGGAGTTTCTTATTCAAAGTCAAACTATCCGTAAGCCGTTGGCACACGGTAGATAATGAAGCTAATTAATTGATGCTCGTTAATGTTGCTGCTTGTCTCTAGAAGACCTCATTTCTACAGAATAAGTAAACCAAGTAGAATATAGTAGCGTTGTGAGGGGGTCAGCTTGTTAATTGATCAATGGAGTGCTCGTTGCTCAATGATGAGCTATATAGCAAACTGTTAGTAGGGATATGTATCATGGACCTGCCATTTGACAGTAGGCTACATTAGAGAGAGCGACATTGCTTCCTACTATAAGTGTGCGACAAATGTGTACAGGAAGCCAGGTCAAAAGTTTTCTTGACCACAACCTAATTTAACATTAATTATCTATAGCAATTATTCCGTCATACAAACAGTTTTCCTTTAAAAAATCATTATTAATGCACTCAAAATTCAATTTATCATTAAGGGGTCAAACACGCCACATGCCCATCACCCAAATCGACCCCCTGGTCACCAGGTCAAGCGATTATCCGGCCAACTGACCAACCAAGTGGTCAGGGCACTTGCCTCCAAGTTACACGTCACAGCGGGGGTCCGGAATTAAAGTCAAAGTTCGCGGTTGGAAAGGGTTTTGGGAAGGAAGTCACCGGATGAGCAGCATTAGCTCGTAACCTCGTGGTCATCACTTCAAATCTCAGCGGGGAGCATGTGGAGCTTTTGTCCGCGGCCCGTCGCGTATAATTCAACGTGAAATTACAAGATATGCTGGTCGTGATTAAAAAGTGCTTAGCTCACACCGAGTCATCAGTGAAAGTAGGCATCATTTTAGGGCTAGTGGGGGGTATATGTCCAGGGGTACAACCACAGATATAAAGGACTGGGCAATCAGAGATACAATGTTACTAATATAGAATCGTAAAAGTATTAGAACGAACCTAGACGTTCAAATAGACAATAATACTCGAAGTATTAGTAACGGACACACAATCTTTTGACGTCCCTGATATCATCCCTGGATGAGGAAACATACGTTAAACTTTCATTATATTATAGTCTCTCACTGCGTTGTACACTTGCGGAATCAATCATGATCATAGATGTTAGATAGGTTTAAGTGTGTTTAGCGTCATGGTTCAGAAGCACAAGGCTTCTCTTCGAGATAGCTCAACACAATTGAACACTACTGTGTCATAGATTTGGATAACAGCATTAGCCTACTCCTTCACCAATTGCATGTTATGTTATTACAGCTTATTTTCATTCTTCTATTAATTATAAAATTAAAAGTACTAACATAATTCACAGATAATACCTCCGCTATATAAATTAAATTCCAACAGCAACGAAAGTGGAATTAATTCTTTTCTAAGAATCACAGTCATTCAAGTAAATATTATAAATATTATATATATATATATATATATATATAAATGGATTCCTTTAGTATAGGTCACTTTATTGATATTATTGCTATTATTAAAATTTATAATTATAATTATATAAATTATTAAAATTTATAATTATAATTATATAAATTATTAAAATTTATAATTATAATTATAATTATAATTATAATTTAGCAAACACTTGAGGGCATCGAATTAACGAAAATAATTATAAAACTAGGTCTGAATAGGGCAAGGAGGTACAGATAAAACAAAGCCATCAATGAAGTCGGTTCAATTGTATTTATAAATGTCAATTATATTAAACTTGAAACCCACAACCTCAGAATAATGACAACAAGTTTGCATCGTTAACAATTAAATGGTTTTACTATTTAGGCTCTCCCTCTCCATGGCATATAAATGTCTATTTAATTTTTTTATATAAAATGTTGCTTTCTGAGGTGGTTCACCTAAGTCTCCCTTCATCTGCGACTGCGTTAGTCGGCTTCTATGATGAACGTGCAGCTTTCGGTTGGTCTACTCTTTAGTGTTTCCGGAGCCAACAGGGCAGCTACATGGACTACTTTGTAGGCAGTATTATAATATCGACCATTGGACCCTTTGATTTGATCATTAGATACCCACATGCTAATTCCCCTGCAAACGCTCTTCTCTCACGCACTCACTTCTACGTACTCAAGGTACACTACGTAGAGGTTATTTATGCGCGAGGGCGCAGGATCGAATCTCCGCAAGGCCGGATTTGCCTGAGGGCAAACACTCTCCCGTCCTGAGGGCACCATTGCGTGAAATCTAGACGTTAGCCGATACAATAGAAGTTAGGTTAGATACGTTCATTAGATATACTGTGACTAATTGTGCTTGGAATAACAAATAGTGTTTATGCAACATTGAAATTAGATATGGTAGCTACAAAGTAGCCTACTATATCTAATGTAGTACAAAGTAGCCTACCATATCTAATGTAGTACAAAGTAGCATCTACAATTCTTTACGTGCATGGTAGCAGATAACTCAAACACGAGAATCTGTAGGCTCAGATATGCATAATTATTAGTTTATTACAGTGACATGAAAGCCAGAAAGGCTTCGAGATAAGAGACCCCCTTAAAGAGATAGATATTAGATAGATAGAGTCAATGTGGACTCACAGTTACTGTATTATTAATTATTATATATTACTTATTATGTTAGTGATCCAGAAATTGAAGACGGTTGAGATAAACGTCAGCTCATTAATTTCGCTTACGATTTCATGGATAAATAATCCAGGCAAACAGGGAAAAATGGTATTTAAATGTAGTAGGAAGCCAAACCTTGTTAAATTCCGTGATGATTAATTTTGTACTGAATTTTTAAGAACAATGAATACAATTGATCGAGGTGTAACTCCTTGCGAACTTTCAGAATATAATAATTAAGATCAATGATAAAATTTACCAGAAGACCAGTCCGTTAATCGGGCTTGTTTGTGAAAACAGAGGCTAACATTGTAGAAATGAGAAATTGAGAAATGGTAGGAGATACACAGGGAGAGTCGGTCCAAATGAAAGAATAAGAAATTTACATGTATTTTCTAATGCAATAATATAAAAAATATATAGAATATTCTAAAAAACGGAAAGAGTGGAAGAGGGAGAGGAAGAGAGAGCGAGAAAGAGAAAGAGGGAGAGAGAGAGAGAGAGAGAGAAAGAGACAGACAGACAGACGGAGAGAGAGAAAAAAAAGAGAATGAGATAGACAGACAGACAGACGGAGACACGCAGATAGACAGAGACAAATAGAGAAACAGAGAGACAGACAGAGAGAGAGAGAGAGACAGAGGGACAGAGATAGAGAAAACAAGGAAGAGAGAGAGACAGACAAAGAGAGGGAGAGGGAAAGAGAAAGAGAGCGAGAGACAGTGACAGAGAAAGAGTAATAGACAGACAGACAGATAGACTGCCAGGTAGAGAGAGAGCAAGAGTAACCATGTTGCTAATGATGCCTTCGGGTCCAAAAAACGACGCTAAATCATCTCTTTAACCTTCTGGCACTGTTATCCACTGTTTGGAAACATGACAACGGACATAACCCACGAGGAAGCATTTCAGCCATGTCAAGAGCTTAACATCTTGTGGTAACGTTGTCCAACTGACATGACCTCAGGCCCATGTTTCCACTGGGATTCGTTTCCATAGGCTCGTAGCTCCGCAGAGATTTGCCATGACGTAATGTTCTACTGACAGTCACGTAACTAATGGTTCAATTGTTTTACTTCTATAACAGTTTCGAGTACCGGAAACGAACACATTAGTGACAGATTGGAATTGTATAATCGTGAATTGTATTGCATAATCGTGTATTGCGTCAAAAGCATGGCGACAGTAATTGAAACTTACGTATGAGAATGTGCATTATGCATAAGTCTTTAACGTCAGTTTTCTCATCCAATCAATTTGTCAGTGACGAACCTGGATAAGTAGCTAATCCAGTTTTTAATCTATTATGAGAAATTGTTAATTATGCAATTCCATTAGCAGTAGTCTTGACACATCACTTGTGGCCTACGACAGCTAAGCTACTTCCCCTTCCTAGACTGTTCGAAAGCTCCTCTGAGATACATAATATATTACAGAGGCGCTATAAAATGTCCTTTTTGTATTAGTTTTTGTGTAAAATAACACAGTCTGTATACAATACAATACAAAACGGACATTTTAAAACGTCTCTACATACTGATACTATGTATCTCAGAAGCGCTGTGCAATCAGCTAAGTGTTGTATGCCTGCTTAAAATGATAGGATTCCACATTTTTTCCTAATTCATAGACTGATTTACTCTGGATTCTAAGGTCAGAAGGTAGGGAATTCCAGACTGTTGGACCACATACAGCGAA
>JAQFZF010004847.1:0-10301 GCA_034695365.1 Enchytraeus norvegicus
CGTTTTATAAATTAATGTAAGTTTGTATTTCAATATGAAATTATAATACGACGACAATCAGACCTACCAATGACATAACATTGTTAGATTCTTCTCCTCTCATCAGTTCATCATAATTATCATCAGCATCATAAACATCATCATCATCGACAGTTGAGGCATCCTGATGATTAGAGCTTACGAGGAGCTCCTGCTCCGCTCTGTACCAGGCTACAGCGTTGAGCACGGAGCTGATGCTGAGGCTAAAGCGTACAGCAGCTTGACGAGGTGTGAGCTGATAGCTCAGCACTCGCTCACACGCCGCTCTCAACTGCTCACTCTCACCCGAGAATATCTGCAAATAGTAACAATAATAATAATTATTATGCTTTTACGCTATTTTCCTAAGTGATGATATCAGGTACGTCCCAACATCGTATATCATTACAAACCGGTTCACCTGTAACAGTTTGAAATACATGTCATATTATCTATCTACAACAAGGTCATACGGTACGTTTGCAAGAAAACAGTGTGAATCATAATTATGAGGTATGTCGAATGTGAAATAAACGGAATAGGAAATAAATACAATTATGCATAAACGTCCAGTTACTAATCCAGGGATGTCCTCAGGATCATCAGCATCTTCTGCCTGAGTTGACCTTTCAGTTTAATGGGTAAATCTAGACTGTATAATATGCATTCATCCAAATCAATAAACAGATAAGAGACAAATGCACGATGCTATATTCGTTTCGCTACAACAACTGCAAGAAGTGGAAGATAGCATGCACAAATGCTACAACAGCATTAGCAAGTAGAAGATAGAATGCATAAACACTATTACAGCATTAACAAGTAGAAGATAGAATGCACAAATGTTACAACAGCATTGACAAGTAAAAGACAGAATGTACAAATTATACAACAGCATTAATAAGTAGTTCTAAGATAGAATGCACAAACACTATTACAGCATCAAAAAGTAGAAGATAGAATGCACAAATGTTACAACAGCATTAACAAGTAGAAGATATAATGCACATATTTATGCTATGTGCAACAGCATTAACAAGTAGAAGATATAATGCACAAATTTATGCTATGTGCAACAGCATTAACAAGTAGAAGACATAATGCACAAATGATACATCAGCATTAACAAGTAGAAGATAGAATGCATAAACACTATTACAGCATTAACAAGTAGAAGATAGAATGCACAAACACTATTACAGCATTAACATGTAGAAGATAAAATGCACAAACTCTATGACTATGTAACAGCATCAACATTTAGGAGATAGAATGCACAAACCTCAGGTTTACAGATGAGATCCTGATAGTAGACAAGCCCAGACCTGGAGGTGACGATAAGATTAGGGAACAAGTATATGATGCACTGATGCACTTCTGCCAGAGAGAGTGAGGGGAACATTGGCTTAGTTATATCATACACCTCCGCTCTTCTCATACGACAACCGGTTCTAAGGCGGTGCTTCAACGTCTTCGATAGCCTAGTACAAGATATATCAAAAGAATTGTTAAACTATATACAATCAGTGACTTATATTACTACATTAATGTATCACATTTATTAACTTGTGCAAAGTTGTAAGTGAGAGCATTTCTATAATTCCAATATGAGCGAAACCAGTTAACCCATGCATTTGATACAAATTTACAACTTAAACAAAGAACGTTAAAAATAAAGAAAGATACAGAACTTATAGAGACCCTCAAACACTGGGCAGTCCTCTCCCACGTTAAGTTAAAGTGCTGCCTTTATTGGTATACGAATTACTAGGAGTTGAGTGTGCAAAAGTATTGCACATTTAGTCAATTCAAGTAAATAACAAATTTGTCAAGGAGTTTACTCCAAGTCTCTCAGACATTTGAATATTTATATTGAGCTAATTTCAAATTTCAAACTTATAAACCGAAAAATCATTGTATTGAAATGTGTGCACTGCCAACTATGCATTAGTTGCATTGGATTCATTAACGGCATCAAATTGGAATAATTATAACTTCGAGTTAATTTTTCTTTGCAGCACACAACAACTACCAGCAAAAATATCACAATCATGTAAATTATAATCTACCTTAAAATCAATCAACAATAATTCAACATAGGAGTGGGATTGAATCCCTGGCTCCTCAGTCACTGATGGTGCCTCTAGGGACGATGAAACTGACTTTAAACTTGACTTAGGCTTATTGATCACAACTATGAAGCAAGCACACACAAATACTGACCACATTTTGACGACAGATTTACTGTAAACAGATATCTTCTTCTTCTTCATCAAGCCAGATAGAGCTTTGCTACTCTGATACACCTGTGGCATCTTACCACAGCTTGTTCTCTCCCCTCTCTCACTCCCTCGCTCTACTCTCTTCTCACTCATCATTTCTCGCTGAATACCTTAACAACAATTTTGATAAATCAGTGAGAAAAATGCTGGACATAAAATGATATCAAAGGAATGGCAGGGGCGAAACCACAGGGGGAGAACAATAAGCTTTTGGGTAACTTCCTCTTAGAAAATATCAGAAATCTGGTTAATTATACTTAATTATTTATGGTAAGTGATACCAGGATCGAGTAATGAATTTCTGGTAAATTTCCCCCACTTCCTTAGATATCATAAACAAATATAAGCCACATTCTAAAGTTAGCCAATTCGATCACATTGTAATCTATTGTCACCTGATGAATCGAACGTCGTAAACCCACGTCGTCAACCCGTTGTGTTGATTGGATTTTGTGGATATATATGACTGACAATTCTAGTAGAATATCCGTTTATTTCTCATACTGACAGATGCAATATGTGACTAGTCTATTATTACACAATTAGTCAATATATTAGTCTATATTTCATATAGACTAGACTAGTCTATATTTCATATAGACTAGACTAGTCTATATTTCATATAGACTAGACTAGTCTATATGAAAATTGTAAGAAACTAGAGCTTAACATTTAGTTACTCTTCAAAACCTATTAGGCGATTTAGTTTTAAGCTTGGTCTATAGTGAGATATTGTTATAGATTGCTCTGGCGGCATAACCTACTTGTTAATTCAAAGTCATACAACAATTGCACAATGCACATTCAATACCTCACAACACTCCAATTCTCGTCACACAGACTCTAGATCTGATGTATGTATACATGGGCATAGGCATCAAAACTCTATATTTTCAATCCAGGGGCCCCCATCCCCCCGAAGCTTGATCGAGAGCCCCCACAAAAAAGTCAAGTATATGATGGTTTTCCTCCTCCCCCAAGCTCTTCATTCTAGGTAGTCTTAACTCCCCCCCCAGCCTCAATCATTGAGCGAGCCGCTTCATCATGCCCCCCCCCCCCAATGGGGGCCCCTGTTTCAATCTAAATTCTTAAATCTTATCTAAATCTTATATCCAAGTCTCAACTCTACCTCCCAGTCTCTCGTCAGGCTCTCTCTGTTGTCTGGCACTGGTAGACTCCACACTGTTCACCACTGGAGCCGATGGCGCCACTGATGAAGGAATGATCGCTCCTCCGAGCAGATGAGCTCCGAATGGATTCTTGTGGACGTAGTTCTGCAGGAAGGGTCCCAGGTCAACTGGATCATCAAAACCGTGTGGCTCAGTGACCTGGTACATAGAAATACACACATTGTATATCCTTACCTACTTACTTATAAATACAATTATTGCACTGTAACGTGTAAACTACATATATACTATAACTAGCTACTCTTAGAGCTCAGTATATCAATGTAAGTATATAGTGACATACAACATAATAGTCCAAATGATGAATACATGCTTATAGGGTTTACATGTACTTTGTACAATGTACATGTACATTTACATTATACAAGCATTGCAGGTCTATAATATATATTAGATGTTCGTTGCTCTGTTCCAAAGAGGTCAGCAATACTGACCTGACCTCCAATTCAAAGTTAGTTACTGCAACTGAAGATGATGTCCCTATCAGTGATGCACCCAGTGGTGTACTGAACCTACTGGAACTGGCAGCCTCCTGATTAGACTTACAAGGTTATTATAAACCGATTCCGACTCTGAAGTTTCCGTTTTGATACGGAAACAGACGTTAAACTTATCTTAACAGATCTTTAGCACTACAGCTGCCAGGAACGAAGTAAATAAAGTGGCTCGGTTGGATAGTTTTGTCAGTAGCAAGCTTGCCTGGTAAGCAGAAGGCCAAGTGTTAGAGTCTCAGCTAGATTTGTCTCTGACAGCATCCTTAGATGGAAAGAAGCTAAACTTAGTTTACAGCATTTAAAGTTCATTTCAACTTTCAAACAACAGACGCTAAACTTAGTTTACACCATTTAAAGTTCATTTTCAACTTTCAAAATACTACATTCCATCATAATATTATTCATTAGATTCAATCATAATTTAATAATAGGTAATAATATTATGTACAATTGAATATTACAGCTCTTAAAGTGGAAAAAATAATTTATACCCGTGACATGGAAACGTTATAGACATTAGCAGCCATTGGAGGGTATAGCTATAGACTTGATTTCTGATAATCCTTGCTTTGTAGTATCTGCATCTCACAATTATTCGTCTAACAGTTAAAAAACACACAAAATAAAATAAATTAAATAATTACTAAAAAGTATTCAAACATACAAACATTTATAAAGTTTAAATTAAAAGTAAAAACCCAGGTATACCGTGGACTAAGAAAACTGGAGATAAATTCTCTATGACAGTAATATCAATCCACCAGTGAACAACTTGGCCTGCTCAGTGACGTCTAAAGCCCCAGTTGAAGTGGGAGATTTTTGGGGTTAAAGCTCAACCCCCCCAGAATCCCCCCAAAAACCCCATGATTGAACCCCCCCCCCACCCCATTGGTAGACGCCACTGGGCCTGCTTGCTATGAGCGAGTTTCAAATTTTGTAAACTTCCCATTCTCTAACAAATAAACCTTATTTTAAAAGCATAATTGCACCTCCGTTTAAAAGCATAATATTTGTAAAGCAACCACAAACTATAATGGCTGAGCATAATGCTTGATAACTTAAGTCTCAAAGTCTGGAACTACCATGACAATGAATACCACTGATGTCACTATTGACTACATGAGAATCTCCTTAATGATTACCCTGGTATTAAGTTAAAATATGACGATTGACTATGTTAAAACATTATCATCTAGCAATGCAATAAATCTTTAGCCTATGCTTGAGCGCGTCAGGTTGCAACTCCTTACACTTTGATGACTGATGATGACTAATAGCGGCTATCTCTCAATAATGTCGGTCATTTAACTATATAGACTGCAACCGACATGACAATAACTGTGCTACATAATATTCTAGGATTCGTAACGTCCCGTACCTCGGACGAAACGACTAGTTTAGACAAATGCAAACGATAAAAATAATTTGATAGCGTCTATATAGAATGTGATGTCCTAGGACCTAGAGAGGTTTAGTTGTTTGAAAGTATTAAGGTCGTACGTTGTACGAAAAATGCAATCCGCTGTTATCGAGTCGCTATCAATGCTCTACCGCTTGTAACTGTAGTAACGCGCTAACTAGCAACAATGCAACCAAACATACAACTCCCTTCGAGTCCCTCGTTACTTGCATATAGACACACAGCCAATAGTTCACACACATGCACACATAGTATGACACATACACGTTACACACAACCAATAGATCACACATACGTGCACATATACACTCGTATTATATAAAATTTTTATAACGATAAAATTGCAAAAAAAATCTTACTTAGGCCTACACATAATGTAACACACACACACAAATAGATACGTACAGACACGAACACAGATACATCTATAGATAGACATAGACATCCGATTTACCTCTTGCTTGCAATACTTAGACACTTAAATACAAGCACAAAATACAATGATATTTATAAGCTTATATAAAGTTCTCGTGTTGGATCCGGGACACTTGAGAATAGACCAACTGAAAACTGCACTTGTTTCGTGAAAGACGACTAACGCATATATTTGCATACTGATATTTTCATGCTGAGGAAGGCAACGGGAAACCACCTCGGAAGTCAGAATATGTATTCCCAAGAAAAAGGTTACATTTTGGGTGTGGTAAAGACATGGCCTTTTTGATGGAATCAACTTGATAATAGATGGAGTGCTCATTAGTGAGCGTGATAGCAGACTGTGTTTCAGAATATGTACATTGGACCTGCCATTTGTCGGTGCACTGGAGATAGAGAGAGATATTCATGAGGTTGAACTATAACTGTCCGCAGATCCACAGAGGATTTTTTTAAGTTCAGATAAATCACTATAAAGTTTGAATGAAAATATAAAAACATTATTATTGAGCTGTATAGATATAGCTAAGTGTGTCAGC
Source organism: Enchytraeus norvegicus (assembly GCA_034695365.1). NCBI lineage: Eukaryota > Metazoa > Annelida > Clitellata > Enchytraeida > Enchytraeidae > Enchytraeus > Enchytraeus norvegicus. The sequence continues at coordinate 6,379 of JAQFZF010004847.1, forward strand.
TATATATATAAAGCATGAAATAAACATGTTTTAAATGTCTGTAATATTTTAAAGTCATTTATGTAAACTCAAAAGAATAGTTTGTGAATCAGTTCCGTGTAACACCATATACACGTCGGAACTTTTTCTATAATTTATTCGGATTATATTTGCTCTTGTAAACAAACAAATTTACCTATCTATGCTTCCCTTTATTTACGCACAGGCTTGGAGACGCTTTGGTAGGCCCCTGCACTATTTCAATGTTAAATTAGGCAGTTTCCGCGAGATTTTTCTTAATGATTTAAGGGAATCTGATCTTCAAATCTTGTACGTTAATGAAGTACTACTTTTCTGCTAAAGTGGTAGATCACCATTCAAGAGTATTTTAACATAAAGCTAAAATTATTTCTCAAGTTATGCACTCTTCAACTGCTTATAATGAGAATTTTATGTGTTACACATTATTTCATGCTCAATATTGAATATTGTTTATTCATTTCAAATGACCCTAATGCGACTATAAGATGGTTTTTTTGCCTATTAATAAATATATAATTAACTAATTTATGTTGGAACATTGATAGCATCTAAAAAGTTATTGATGCATGCTCTAGAATGCTGCTAATCCACAATTGATGCATAAATTGGAGTAATTTTTATTTATTCACACCAACATTGTTAAAGTTGAATATGTTATGACGTATATATATGGCTAAAAATGTTCATGATCGAGGATTTTCCAGCAATGTAAAAAAATGAAATCTAGTAGGCCTAAAATAGCAGGTAATCCTGGTAAATATGGTCCAAAATTATTACTGTAGTTAGAATTTTGGGCTCTCGTAAATAGACGTGCCTGTGAAAATATTGTCGCCTACAGCCTAATGGTATGCTAGTAATTACTGCAGAGTTTACAAATACAGATGTAAAGAAAGAATCCAAAAGCTAATTGCCTATTTAATTATCATTTCACTATGAACTGCATTGTCAGTGATATTTACCTAGGCCTTGGCCTACTGCCAATGCATATTAATAATAGGCCTATAGTCTACCTATGGCACGACATTCACTATACTTGTTGGCATTTAACTAAAATACAATAAATTTATACCATACGCCTATAGTCTTCAATGTATTTAATGTCTATTGTTTACATTCAATGTTTACTTTCTCATTTGGAAAATATAAACACCAATGATAATAAATCTATTTTAGATTAAATTAAAAACCCAATTCTCGGATCGTCTGCAAAACGTACGTCTCTCATCCACGTTGTTCTCCACCAAGTCTTCGCGGACAGGTAGCCAAGAGTCCGTGCAACGGTACAGTGGACCGGCACCGTGGATCGGCACAGTGGACCGGCACAGTGGACCGGCGGTTGGGAAGCAATGGGGTCGATGTTAGTTTCAGAATTATTCTTTAATGCGCACCAGTTGAGCCAAAGGACCATGATATTGTTTATTTACCTCTTGAAGATTTCCATAAACATATTTTGTGACTTCCTCACGTGCCGAGAGTGATGTATCATTGTCATTTAGTGCTTTAAAACTTTTTATGATAAAATCTCTTGTGCATTCATCTTTATTATTAATTTAATTATTTCAGACAAACGATGGACGGAATTCATTTGCTCGCTATATCAAACGACAGGTAGGCTATACTAGAGTCATTAAATGAAATAATATATTTTTGAAAATAGTTTCACTTGTATTTTATATCTAATATCGTTGTAATTTCAGAACAACAATGATTATCTGGAATCGTACGGCCCTGACATCACATTCTGGTGGGAAATCGAACGATAAATTGTTATTGTATAGGGCCACAGTCAAGAATAGAATGGTATCTGGCACTAAAGCAGCTCGCTTAAATCACTTAATTTAAAAATTCATTATTCTTTATACCTAATTAATTTATAACGATACTAAGTCATATATTTTATCGCCTCGTTTGTTCACAGCTGGAGAGCACCGGTCGCAACAACAACAACAACGACAGAAAACCTAGTTGAGATTAGGATAGAGCAAACAATTAAATAAAGCTAAATAAAATACCATTTCAAAACGCATGCGTATGCCATGGACTAATGCTCCGACTCGGTGGTCTGTAATAGACTGCAGAGCACTCTGTTGTACGAAGCTGCAATAAGCTTAACCCCAATCTTTGTAATGGTAGTACTCGATTGTGTTGAGCCATCTTGAAGAGAAACCTGGTGCTCCTGAACCTTGACGTCAAACACACTCATACTCACCTACCATATGGATGGGCCTTGCCTACATTGTACAGAGTAATTTTCAATCTTCAAATTTGCGTCCTGGCATGTGTACCGAGGTCATAGGTAGAGGCCTCATAAAAACAGACGTTTTTATCGTTTTGCTTTGACACAACGCCTATAATCCTCAAACACACACCTATTATGAACTATAATAGGCCTATTATATTAGTAGGCCTATTATGAACTTGTTAAATTAAGACTTAAGTAGGCCTACATTTTGCATTATTTTGTAGACTCACATCATTTCTTGTAGGTTTCTACTAAATTAATTAATTATGGAAATTGTGTTAATAGTCTCATTGAGTATCCAGGACTCTTAGTTCAATCAGTTCTATACGAAATGTTCATAATGGTGAATGCCAATCTAGAGCTCCACCGTAGACGCTTAGGGAAATAACTGACGACGAAGCCGGTATTCAGATAATTTCTGCATTCTTCTAATTTTAAATTATATCTTAGATTTAATGAGATTTGTGCAAAATGTCAATGGTGGGATTACGTAGGAAGCATGTTCAACAACAATTTTATCACAAGCGATTGAATATAGGCCTAGGCTACTATTGACAGAATTCTCATATGAATGTTCACTAATCTACATATAAAAGTATTGCAAGTATTATTGTGGCATGGAATGAATTTTACATCTATTGTATAGACTCATACCACCCAGTCCATTAATCTGGAGCTAACATTCTCAGAATTACGTTAATGACAAAGCTACAGACTAAGCTCTTGTTAATATTGATGTACATGTCATTAGCTTTTTCTTTTAATTTCTGTCACCTTTAACTTTAAGCTTCTTCTGGTAATTGGCAATATTAAAAAAACTCGAGTCACATAATAAATGTACGTAAACAATTAATTTCGTGTTTGTTTACTGAAATATCTGTTAACTATGATTGGGGAAGCTGGGTACCGTAATATTTGACTTTGATTTAATTAATTCAGATTAAGTAGTAGCCTACTTAGTGTTTACAACTAATTGTTGTATATTTAGAAGCCATGCCTGTATTCAACTCCGGCCTACACAGTAATTGTCAAACATGTTACTATTGATATGTAGAGAGTCTACTCTACATAACAATAATAATTACTGCAACTCTACATTATTATGTTGTTGTCATGCAGGCCTTCTCCGGTATGTCATATATAGGCCTAGTTGATTGTGTAATGGACTGTCTATTATAGCGGTACATAGGCCTGCTATTTGCATTATTCGTTGCTACTTGTGCAACAGGTGCTGGGCAGTGCTATAGTTGAGGAAGAGATCTTCTGTAGATTGGTTCAGTCTTTTATCATCTGTCTGTTCGAGTGTCATGAGGAGGACGATTATGATCCCGCACAGATCTTACTGGGACTCAGTCTCACCATCTCACACACAGGTAGCGCCACTTCTAGCGTTAGCGTTGACGTCCCTGATATCGCCTTTGGGTGACGAACCGGACGTAAAATCTTCATTGCTCCTAATTTCTCGCTTGAGTCCTACAATTTCTTTCACATTTGAAGGGCAACTGGATTAAAATAGCCACCTTACGCGGATTGTAACTGTTGGGATGTTGAACATGTTGCAGCTTTTAGCAGGTAGTGTTATAAATTATTATGGCATGTTCTAAATTTTCTTCTTCTTCTTCTTTCAGGTGTCCTACCGGTTCTCAGCTTTGACGGTCAT
>JAQFZF010004848.1:0-10301 GCA_034695365.1 Enchytraeus norvegicus
TCCGCAATCTATCACGTTTCTCTTTTTACTGACAACCATACATTCTGTTTTCTTAGGTTTATTGACAGGCCATTTTCTTCACTGTGTATATCTATAATGTTCAGCATTTCTTGTGGTTTCTCTTTTGACTATGCAATAAGTACAATATCGGGTGTGGGCTAAGCGTCCAAAATAAGTGTTTTAATGGGTCACTGTGTACGTAGCGCGTAGTCGATCACCGAGTGGGAAGTGGCAGTAGGAAACAACGTATATATGTGCAAAACAGAATTTTGGATGTTCTGTTAATAAATATTAGGCTTTCGCAGATATTTTCTGCAGTTTTGTTGAAAATATTCTACGGTTTAAGTAAAGAATAGCGCGGTTTCGCGAAAAATTTGTGCGGCTTCGACATATTTCGAAAAAAAGCGCGTAAAAAATTTGCCACTGATGACGTCATCAAGGCCCTAACCCTCTCCCCCCGTCATCAGCCGTCATCAAGGTCCCGACCCCCCCCCCCCCCCCCGGTGATGAACGTAATATATGGATGGTCATCCATGGGAGTGAGAATAATTATTGCATTCATTTCTCTTCCCCTTGCCTCTGATTTCACTTCAGTGCTAATTGCTAAATATTTCAGGTCGTATTAAATTTTAACAGAAGGATTCCAATGCAATGTTCAAAATCAACTAATGGACCTGCGCCGTCTTTGTCCCTTTGATCTTTCAGCATAGATGCAAGATGCAAGATGCATGTGTCTGGCTGCGTTTGGGACGACCAGCTAAATCAAATCAAAGCAAATACGGTTTACGGTCCGATTCGTTATTCAGTTAGTGTGGAGTATTCTGTTTGAGACGTTCCTGATATCGTCGTCAAATGATGAATCGGACGTTAAACTGTTATTGCTTTTATATTTTATTTGATAATTGCATACTCGACAACACTGGTGCTTGATCACAGCCCTTCTGGTGCCAAATTTGCGAGGTAAATTGTAAAGTCATGATTAATCAAATGAAAGTTTATCGCATTGACTACTTAATTGTAAACACGTGCGTCTGTCTTGTGTAAAACTGAAGCACACGTTTTTAAATGAAATTCTGCGATGACGATTTTACATTACATTTAATGAGATATTTTGATCTTGCATAATTGCAGATGCGTAAGATGTAATTTATTGTAATGTTGTAATTTATTCTCAGCCTCTTCATCTAAACACGTCAGTAACACAGTAATTATAAATTATAAATTATTTATCAGAGCGTAATGACGCAGTTAGGAAACTTTTTAACAAATAATTATTAGAGTCATTTTATACAGTTTAATAATAGCAGGATGTGCTTGGGAATATTATCATTAATATAACTACACATAAGGAATGATGTTAGAATGGCAACCGATAATAACTAGTAACAGACTAGTGAAAAGGCCTTTGATTTAAGGCTTTCAACATAACAATTCATAAATTGTGCTTTGATTTAATTTTTTTTCCTTTGGGAGGGCAGACAGTGGCCTGCACACAGGACAGTCACCCAGACAGTAGAATGTTATTTAACAACTGGTCAACTTCTCTGCGACCCCTTGTCCCAGAAACTGTTCCAGAATAGTGACACACGCCACTGTTCTTTTATAGTAATGATTATTGAGCTTATCACTCAAAATACAATACAACATACAATATTTGTTAACGTCAGTTTCATCATCTGACGACGATATCAGGGACGTTAACAACAGCACAAACAATACTAGTCAATCAACTCAACTGGTCCCAGTTGGAGAGCCAAGTCAGTAGAAAGCTTGTATGATAAGCAGGAGGTCCCGGCCGGGTCTGCCTCTGACAGTGACCTTGGATACGGAAACAGACGTTAAACTTAGCCTAACAGTTTTTTACTCAAAAACAGCTATCAATTCGTAAGTGATGAAGAGAACAGGGTTAAAACTGGACAAACACGGTGCAAGTCCAGTTATCCGTTAACTCAGCAATAATACTAATGCTATTATCTGGCATTATAATAATATTCAACAATATTTAAATAAGCATAAAAACATATAATAATAAATTATATAATAAGTAAAATTATAAAGTTTAATGAAATTATCATCGAATATTATATTGTGATAGTATTTAATAAAACTGAATAATTTGATGAGTGGAATTTGATGGCATTCGTCTATTTACTTAAAATTTATTTGCAGGAAATCGAGTTCCTCTGAAACCGTCCGATGCATCTGAGCTAAACGGCTCTTACCAAACATCTTACCAAGTTCTCGGCTGATCTATTCTCAAACTACACGGAACCAACATGCCGACAGGGATTGGTAAAACGGTTAACGTGCTTGGCTCAGAATCGAGTGATACCTAGTGGCGTGGGAAGGATTACCAGGTCAGTCGACAAAATATCCCCTGCACCCTTGGACACGGGTGCGTATCGGTGTCTCGAATATGAAAGGTAATCGTGTAACTGCGCTAGCAGCCATTGAGGAAGTGTCAAAAAGTAAAGGTACGATTATTCATGGCGAGGTAGAAATTATAAACACAAAACAGCAACTAAGAAAGGAAATTAGCGTGGGCGTTTGTCATGATGCTGGAGCTGAAATATTGGAAATTGTGCGGATAAAAAATACGAACATTTCTGTGCAGGCCATATTTTTTGACAATATTACTGTTGATTCGAGTCCCAGCCGGGTCCGTCTGTGATAGTACCCTTCGACGCGGAAACATGCTTATAACTTATCTTTACATCTTTCACTTTTTACACGGAGTTGAAGACAGTTTGTTGACTGTACGGAATGACTGCCGCAGTGAATGGCACACAGGCGAGGACATTATTTAAACTAAGAAACCCGAGAGAGGAAAGAGAGAAAGAGAGAGACAGAGAGAGAGAGAGAGAGAGAGAGAGAGAGAGATAGTTACATTCTTATGACTGATCCATGGATATGGATGTTATACTTAGCTTTACATCTTCACAACTCATGGGATTCTACCAAGATGGCCGCCATTCAGCACTCCTGCTTCAAAACAATCCAAGCTCTGCATAACCATCTCATGAAATGTCACCTAAACCCAACCATCTTTATCTAAATGTATAAATGTATGTCTTGACGCACTGAATTGTGAAGTACGACACCTTAAATATTACCCCATTAAATATTTCTAATAGGATCACAAGCGATGACTAATCTCTTTCACCTCAGACAATTAGATAACGACAAGACTCTGGTTTCTGAGTTGCACCAGACAACCTATGCTGTGTTCCAAACGCGCTGCTCTCGTTTAAAGGTTTATATACTGTTGCCCAGTAGCGTCGCTACATGTGGGGCACTGGGGCACGTGCCCCCTCATCTTTTTGGTTAAAAAATTGACATGTTAGTTCATATTTTGAAAAATTGGTAAGATCATAAAAAACTGTTGCGGATTTAGACAATTGTGAGGAAGGGTGGGCAAAAATGTGTAATAAAAAGTCCTACAAAAATTCACTCGCTTCGCTCGCCAAATTTACACGCTTTAGTAAAAACATTGAAAAAATTCGAACGCAATCCCTCTTTGGGGCTCGCTTCGCTTTTGCACTTATTCAGATTTTGAGAAAGAGTGTACACATTATTTTCTTTCTTGTCCCCCCCACCTCGCCCTAAGTCCTGGCGAGGCCACTGCTGTTGCCGTTACAAACTAGGACGCTTCTTTGTTATAGTTTACAAAGTCGTATGACCTCTTTCGATTCCTCTCTCTGAACCAGTGGCGATTTCATTTCGCACCCCCCTCGGGATTAACAGGTGCTTAATTCGAATCTCCGGGCTCACCATCACTGATGTAGCCGTCGGGCCCGTACGTATTAGTTTAGTGTCTCGACGACGGCGTCGTCGATGTCTTTAGACATGTCTTTAGACGAGGGCGTAAGGGACGTCTCCAACAACACTTGAACTACCAGCCTGTCCACCCAAACAGGACTAGCAAAAACAAATTCTGCAAGAGAAGAGTACGGTGCAATTGCAGATGACCAGTAAACCGTTAAATCGTTATTTATTGTCTAAGGATGAAACAGTTCAGTCTTAAATCTATTGATAAAACAAAGACACAATATCTTTGAAACACTGGTTGGTTGGCAATATGAGATAAAGTGGCTCAGTCATACATGTGACTAGATAATAACATAATTAGGGTCTATCAAAATATCAACCAACGACCAGCTGCTTGCCTAGTCAGGCAATAATTAGCTCAAGTCGTAGGCCTAGTGCTTGGCGCAGTAAAACAGAAAACGCAATATATGAAAATGAGATACATCGTAATAAAAGGGTGTTTTCCTTTGAAACTATCAGATTTATTTATGCTTGTGAAAGACATTAATATAAATGTATGAACCTTTACAATTTATTGTAAATACATATTCTTTGAGTTTTAATACAAATATTAAGCTTCAATAAGCTCTGAAACTAAATTAATACAAGTGGGCTCCTGGAGGCCCCCTTGTGTCTGCGTGTAACTAAAAATCACATAGAGTGTTATAGGGTTAAGCCAACTGAAGGAGGAGGTACGGCAGAGAGACAGCTGGACATAACTCATGCACCACCAGGAGTCAGTGGTGACTCCGTGATAAAGTAATATAAACCAATGAGAATTTAGCGCCCGGTTCATCACCCGAAGGCGATGTCAGGAACGTCGTTTAGTGACTGAAATAAAGTAGATTGGAATGATCAAGAAAATGAATATAATGTAAGAAATGCAAATTACGAATAACATTATTAAGACATTGCAAAAATTGCTTATGAATGACTAACCTGCCATGTAAATAGGCCTACTAGTTTAATATAGACTAGTTTATAAAATGAACACATTACGACACGTCATGGCTTATGAGTATTTTACCAATTGGTCGATCAAATTCCAGACTTGCGGAGGCTTTACTTATCGTTTGTGACCAATGGCTGCTAGAATACTTCATTCTTCAAAAACGCGCAGATACAGAAATTTTGAGGCATCTTAAAATGTCATTTCGTACTATATTGCTTTAGGGGGCTGGCATCGCCCTCGACATGAGTGAACCCCTAAAAAAATTCAAATTTTTTCAACTTTTGAAGTGGCCTAATCTAAGCTTTGTAGATCCGTCACTGTTACCGTCAGTTATACAGTACAATGCAATGCAATGAGGATTTAACGTCCGGTTCCTCACCCGAAGGCGATGTCAGGGATTAACTACAGTTCTCAATTACGACCTCTTCGATACTTCACTAGAAAGTACGGGTAGCACTGGTAGTTCTCGAATATTACAAATTCTTCGAAGAGTAGTTGGACACCGGCACCTTTGTGTGTGCCAATCACAGAGTTGCAGTAAGGTTGATGACTTGGCTCTACGCAGTGGGCAGAAGTGCAGAACGAATTCGAACACGGCAGACTTTTGAACTTGATAGGATTATTGCACATACGAAAGCTTCCGAGCGTAACAAGGCATAGAAACATGTAGAGATATTCTTGTTTCTCCACTCTGTCATCTTTATCGTCTGTATAATACGTACAATTCAACAATTTATTTTGAACTCGTTTTTATAACTTTCTACGCAAATTTAATTTAATAATTTGTGTAGTCAGTTTAAAGTCAGTGTTGAACAATTTGTTATTAGATATAAATTAATATTGTTTGTATTCATGACATTCTTTTATTTTTGCCTAAAGGCGTCCTGCTCGATGGCCAAAAGGTCCCTCAGGATAACTTCAAACCACTGACTTTCAAACTTAATGATTTCGTATTATAGTTGTCAACAGTGAATGTATGCCATCTATATACACGGAAATCTGTATGTGATTAAAACACTGTGGTTTTGAAATAAAATTACTAACTAATCAATCAATCGTTGCGAATTTAATGTTCGTTTCATCATCTGACGACGACATCAGGGATTAATGCCCTCAGGCTCGGCAGCAGGGCACCGAGCCTCCGGCCCCGCAGAGGTCCGAGATCACTGCCCGGGCTTGCGGTGTAGGGTCGAAGGGCACGGGTTCGGTTCAGGGACGGGCAGGAAACAATCCCCAGGAGAGTTCATTACTACTAACTAGTTATCTCAAACATATACCTTATATTACCCCCTTATATACCTTATATTACCTTATATTACCCCCTTATATACCTTATATTACCTTATATTACCCCCTTATATTACAAAAAAGAACCTGCATATACAATGTATCATACATTATACAACTCATAAGTCTTGCGTATATGATTAAATTGGATTGTTTAAAGTGGGGCTGGGGACCCCAGATTAACGACCATGTCACCTGTGTGCTTCCAATCGCTCAGGATCGGGATCAGCTCCGCGCCTAAGTTGGTGACGGATATAGTACCGTACGGTACACAACTTTTACCTTACCAGCGTATTGGTCTGCCTTAGTGGAGCTGTCTGAGAAATATGTGCCTTGACCAAACAGGTTGTTCTTGTCGCTGAAGCTTGGGTCCAGTCCAGTGCTGAATATGCTGGACAAGTTGTCGCGTATGCAGCCGTGAAACAGTGGGCATAGGTTCAAACTCTTCTTCAGTCTCATCTTCATTGTGGCATCAGCTGTAACAACATAATGGTTTAACATTCGTTTCCTCATTCCATTATGATGACATAGAATGCCAGCAATTAACGTATTTGTTTAATCGTGTGTCTGTGATAGCTCTCTATTATTGAGCTATTTATGATTTTATTTATTTATGGAGTTGATTATTATTAACCTTTATCATTAATGTCAGTTATATAAATGTATTATTCCCTAATTGGTAAACGTCGAACGACCCTGGGCGACAATAAGATAAATAGTGTTTTTTAAAGAAGTACTCAGTGGATAAAAGGCGTTATTATTGGTACTAAACAAATTTCAAATTAAAACTACAGACCGCAACCAATAGTCAGAATTTGTTTTCCAGCAAGACTCTCAACAGGTGGAGTCAGGTCTCGTACATATCTCCTGAACTTTCTGTACACTTCGTCATTCCGCAAAACTTGCACTTCCTCTATTCTAATGTCACGATACCTTAGAGCCCCTAACCCTCTCGCATCACTGCCCTGGCCTACTAGGTCGCCATCCCACGTACCACAAACGATTGCCTTCACGGATTCGTATTCCTCTCGCGAAGCTCTGATAAGACTGTAGTTGCACCCAGAAGAAATTGGTCTTTCCATTCTGTCTGTTACAATCAATCAATCATTACAATACAATACAATACAATTCAAAATATTGCATTGTACTGCGTTAGTCGTAAGAAGCCACTAACTCAGATGCTGCAGTGAAGGGCCAAGTGGTATGCGCCATGACTTCTGTGTACTTGATCTTTTTGGTCACTCGAGTTCCAGATTTGCAGAGGTCCTGCGACATCGGTTGTGGTATATGGTTGGTTTGGCTACTACAATCTTCACTTGTACGAAAGAGCTTCTGAGACAAAAGTTAAGAGTGCGCTATGTAAAAGCTTCTGATTACAATACAATACAATACAATGACATTTTATAGCGCCTGTGTGCACTATGTATCTCAGAGGCACTTTTGGATCACAGAAGGGAAAAGTAGTCTAGTGACTCAAGCCTGCCATAGGCCACACACGATGTGGTAAGGCCTCCTCAAGTCTGGGATGTGAGCTACCAATTGGTCAAGTACACAGAAGCCAGGACCGGGCCCACTCTACCCTTCACTATAGTATATGCGTTAGTTAGAACCAACGAAATACATAGTTGGTCGGTTGGTCTATTCTCAAGTTTCCCGGACCCAACAGGAGAAAATAGATGGTCTACTTGCAGCAATGCGGCCTATGACATAATACGTCCCTGACATCGCCTTCTGGTTAGGAACCGGACGCTAAATCCTCATTGTATTGTATTGTATATTATGAGGTCGCGGATTCAATGCCTGCCCGACTTGAAGACATTACAGCTGAAAGTCTTAACCCGCTTTACTCTCCATTGTTGTAACACCAGTAGACGGTGTACATCTGTCAACACACATTAATCTAACATAACTACAAAATCTTTCCTGGGTCAGGAAGCATCAATTGCTTGTTTAAGACCCATATAATGGACAAAGGAGCCAAATTTGGAAACCAATCCCATCTTCTTTTTGAATATTTTGTTTATTATTGTCGCTTTATGAATAAATGGACTTGCACTGTGTTTTACCAGTGTTTATCCCTGCTCCCTGTTCTAGACGTCCCTGATATCGTCGTCAGCTGCTGAAATAAATAAAAATAAATTGAGAATAAAAATTAAATAAATTTAAAAAAAAACGGGCTTAAACTCATATTTCATTGTATTATACATACAAAGTATATGGGGTGATTAATTTATCAATCAATCAATCAATCAATAATGCTCCGCTCCACGCAGTAAGCCACAGTAGATGTAAATGAACTATGTAGATTGTGTCACGTAGCAACTTACTACTTGCTCTTACGTCGTTTTCGTCACTTGGACCGTTCGGATTTGCGTAGGCCATCTCCACAAGTGTAGTCTCTGCACAAATATTGAATCAATAATTGTGATTTTATACTATTGTCGCATAAACTATTATTTAATAGTTTATGCTTTTCTTTATATGGCTGTGGTCAGCTAGATAGGGAAATTATTTTCCCTCACTGATGACGGCCATGCACTGTATGCACATAAACTAAGTTAATTTGCACATGATATGCACCTTTTATTTGTATTGACATGTACTGCTGTTTTGATGTTCGCAATAAACATATATTCTCTCTCTCCCGTCACTGATGTGACCGTAAGGACATGAAACTGACGTTACATTGGGCTTTAGCTTTTAAGCGCCTTCAACACTTACACATCAAGCACAGTAAACATCCATTTCAATCAGAAGTTCTTGATCTATTGTTCCATCAGCTTACGACTTAATGGAGATCCAATAAATAAATACTCACTCAGACAAACAAACATACCTTCTGATCTTCAGGGCTCATGTGGGATCTAAGCAAGTCTAGATGAGCGTGCGTCCACTCCCAGGATCTTGTTGTGAAATATTCCAGAATCTCCATTGACTTGTGCAGCTTGGTGTAGGTCCTCACCATTCTATACAAATAATCATAACAATCAATCAATAAAGCATTTATATAACTAAGCATGCAGCAAGAATTTTGTGTTAACTATCAAGTTACGAAAAATTAAAATAATTTACATATAGAATTATAATCAATTTATGACGTTACCTCTCTGGATAAAGGCGCACCATGTTTGACCAGTGTTGATCCCTGTTCTCTATCAGCACTAGTAATTTGTTAATTGAGTTTGAGTGGACCAGTTAGTATTGCTTTTGTTGTTGGAGATGCCCCTGATATCATCGCCAGATAATAAAACAGACGTAAATACATATTGTTTTATAATTATTGTTGCACTAATGTATTGTAATATTGTAATTAGCACCAGGAAGAGCAGTTGTGTATGACAAAGGTACAGTGAATCAGTGTAACATAATCCATCGACGTCCCTGACATCATCCCTTGATAAAGAAAATGACGTTAAACCTTTTATTCTTTTTATTTTTATTAGGCTATAAAAGATCTCTGTAAAACATGTGGGAATGTCAAATTAACCGAAAAAAATTCTAATTCAAAGTTAATGTTAACACCGGAAAGAGCATGTTGCATAACGGTTAAGCAACTGGACTAGGGATCAATAGGTCTGCGGTCCTAATCCTAGAGCTCTCCCGTTACTGATGTAGCCCTAGGGCCGCGTTCTTGAAGTCAAATTCGACTTTAGCTTCAAAGACGAATTTAAACTAAATTTCGTGAGCTAAAAGGCTACATCAGTGTCATTCAGTGACGAGAGCCCTGACATTTGAACCATGAACCTGAGCCAGATACTTAATGAGATTGCTACCAGTTATTTAAATTATAATTACAACTAATTCAGTATAAATATAAATCAGTATAAATATAAACAGCAGTTGAATTATTGAATATGAACCAGTGCTATCATTACCTTGGTTTCTTTCCAATCATCAGGAACCCGGCATCAGCAGCATAGGCTGGGAGGAGGTGACTAACCAAGATCCAGCAGTCATGCAGGAAACTGTTGAACACACACACAGATACAAATGACTGATTAATCGTCCGATAGTTTGAGAATCTAGACGAAAACAGCAAGTGTTTGTAAAATATAATTTTTAAGTTAAGATTAATGCCTTCTCGTAACGAAGGATACTGTAAAGACTGTACTGTCGAGACCCAGCTGGGACTCGAACCTGTGACACCTTGCTTACCGAGCAATCGTGTTGCCGACTACACAATCAATCTATGACAAGAGTCCACTAAGGCATAATATATATATGCTGCAGTATGGGCCGTGGCGCCTCTGTACTA
>JAQFZF010004849.1:0-10300 GCA_034695365.1 Enchytraeus norvegicus
GTCATTTAGGTAGGGTTGAAGAGCTGATTCAGCTACTTGTATTTCAGCATGGGATGCCATTGGGGTGAGATCATCAGAGATACCCATTCTTCAACAAATCAAGCTCGATTATTCACACCGTATATTATAATAAATTCTTTCAGCCTTTAGATAAACTTTCTACAGATAGTATACATGTACATGGGTTGAGTGGACATAAAAGTTAAAGTCTGAGCAAATACAAGCATTAGATGAACAGTCCAAAAAACACCACGTTCATGTGTTACATCACTGCAGCATTGCACTTCATTCAATAAAATCTGCAAAATAGAGCGAGACCTTACATGGGTGTTCATGAAAAGTCGTAAAAACATAACTGTGCAAGAGAACAAACTGTGAAAATACAAGAACTTAGGCATGTGCATGCTAAATCAAGCGAAAAGTAAAAAACAATACAAACCTTGGGTTGAAACCCCAGCGTCATTGTGCAATGTGTATGCAATATAATAACAATATCTAACGTGCATGCATATGTTTATAGCTGTATGTACTATACACATTTTAACATTTACCGTGGAAATTGTTCTATGTACACAATAATATAGCAACACTTCGGTAAAATACTGCACCACAGGGTGACAGAAGTGTTCCTGCCTAGGGATACAAGACATACTTGGGACATACAAGTGTAAAGTTTGCATATTATATACAACTCTTTATTCAAAATAACAAAACTGTAAATCTAACAGGACGCGCCACAAAACTTTGAAACTATAGTAGCATATCGGCAAAGTGCGATATTAGTTAGTAAAATTACGTAATAAGATATTACATAAATTTTTGAAGTAATTATATCTATAAAAAATGAATTATAATTATCTACATAAATCAATTGCCCACTGGAAGTTGAAGGACGACCTAAATACTACCAGAAGACTCCCTCCTACACATCGTGGAGTTCAGGCTGGGTCGGTTCGCGATGGTGCCGTGAAGGCGGAACTATTATTGTACTGGATCTTGAATTTTTGGCCTCCAACAACATAAAAAGAGAAGAAAAGGAACAAGTTATTGCATCCTAGGATCATTCTGATGATAGATCATATTATGTACAGTACATGGATAGTATTATGTGCATGTCTAGTTTTTTGTATAATTGTATATGCTTTAATTTATGATTGAAGTAACTATACTATCTTTATATAGACACAAAACACATTAATTTTGTCTGCAAATATGTTCGAAATAAATAAATATAATGGTTTTTAAATGTAATGTATTGAAGTATTCTTTACTTCAGCTATACACCATCTAGTTTAAATCTGACCGATCTTCAGTATAATGCTTTATATATACAGACACAATTTCTTCAATATACAGACGACAAACATCAGCAACATAACACACAATATGATACAAAGATGGATATTACCAACGAATCAACAAATTAGTTAGCATCAGTTAGGATTCAATACACTATTATATAATCTATACACATCACATGTTTGTAAGCAAGGATGACTGCCAGCCGGCACATATACAATTTTGCAAGCGCTATATAACTAGTACCGTAGAACTTCACCATAATTTAGCTTAACTGCCACTAATATAATCGTCAACTAGCAAAATGCTCGAGTTTTGTAAGGGAGGCTAAAAATTCAATTCGGATACAAAATGAAGTCTTAAAACAGCCTTGGGCAGAGAGCGTAATAATCAGACAGACCTGATTAATCAGGTTTATTTGGCCAATATTTGGCTTGTATATTTATTCATGGCATGTGCAATTTGTCACACATTCCAGTTTGAAAATAAATGGAAGATTAAAAGAAAAACGCCAGTTTAATTTCTATAAAAAAATCAATTTTTCATTCCCTGAATATTTGACTAATTCCGTTGTTTCTGGAATACAAAAAAAGCATTTGGAAAGGCAACACGCAACCACTGCTGATGTTCATGTGAGGAATCCTTACAGTGAAGTTCAACTGGATACACATAAAACATTAATTAAACACATTGTAAAATGTGACCTCCAAATTTCGGAGCTGATTCGATTTCTAAGCGCTTCCAGCACACGTGTGACAAATGTCATTAATCTAGTGGCAAAAGTTCCTGCCACACTTTTGGAAACAGGATCAGTGTTTAACTTTGCAATCTTCTGTAGCAGTCACATACTATCACTAATTTCTATATTGATCGACGCACAGAGGGGCTAGATGGCTTGATTGGTCCATTACACATCCGAGATCTACTCTCTGATTTACTAGACCGGAAATCAAACCCAGAACCTTCTGCAAGGGAATTTTTCCCAATTCTGGAAAACGTGCTAGCTGATGAGATAAGAGACGTGCTTACAATATACATAGATATGTGGCACGCGAAACATGCACAAACGACACTACAACACTATATATAAACATATCTGCATACAACCTTCTTATATATTGTTCAAAAAGCACATGACGATATATAAAAATATAATTCAGGCATACATATCACGCACATTAAATTATCTATCATTAGACTATCAACTTCATCCATCCATCAATGCAGTATCTTCGTATCTCGATACAACAAACTCTCTCGTAACACACATCGCACATCTTTTCTACGCAGCACTTAAGCAATGCCATATTAAATTGGTTACATCAAATTTCTAAATTTGTATAAAGTGCAGCAACATTACAAATTCCAAATATTCCATCCCAAATATCCAACAAACAGATATTTAAACTCCCATGATAATTTCACTATTATGTAACTGTACATTTGGTTTTGTACAAAGTTATATAATGTACATTTGTCGACTGTTATTTTCTTTACAATTAGTCTCCAATAACTTGCTGTAAGTTCTATATTTAACTTCGACTTATTATAAAATATCCTGTTTTATAAGCTTTGAAAACTCGACACACCAATTCAGAGGCATAAAGATCAGGGAACAAAATGTTACATAATACTTGACTAACTATTAATTAACAACTGTAAATATAAAAAATATGGAGTTAATCTTAACCTAGGTACATTAAACTATATTATTATTATCAACATAGTTGCATAGCAGAATCAGGATTGAAATATAACAGTTTATTTGACAGATTTCAACAATAACCAATAATACTCCCTAAACTTAAACTTGTACAGGTTTTTTCAATTGTTACAATATCCTTAAAAGATCATAACTACCCACCCATTGAGCAATAAAACTAATGCCTATACACTGAAATACAGAATAATTCCTAAATAGTGGCAATTTTGTATTCTGATGCAGATGATTCCCTCAGTAAAGAAAGCAATTGTAACGAAGTTGAACTCTTCATCAAAACCTTTAATTATTTCCTACACATTGGCAGAGGACTGCGATGACATTTCATTATAGATACAACCTTAAAAATCCTAGGCTAAGGGAAACATTGGTCAACTATAAGGTTCAAAGGCATCATATGCAATCAGTCGAGCATCGACGAGCGTGGACTCGAACCAAACAAAAACATGTAATGTAACAACATTTCTAACATACATGCACACATGTTCTACAATCTAAAGAGTTAGCCACAACCATAGCACAACCTGTAATTCAGCAGCACAACAATGAGACAGAACAATGATCTGCCTCAAAGCATATTATCACAAAACATAGCGTATTAACAAATTTATGCTCAAAGCAAACTGTAACGGACAAACATTTACAACGATGTAGCATCACAAACGACAACGACGCGATGACTCATGCAGGTAATCTTTCAATGCAGCATGAACTCTCAGTAGCCTTCGCTGTTTGTAGAGTAGTGTATGATATCGTCAGTACCTGTACAAAATACAATCATATAATATAAAATAACATAATATATCTGATATAAAAACTAAGATTAATTAATAGGTCCACCCGTAGGCACTATCAGTGACAGGCCAATTCCTCACCTCAGAGAGTAAACAACAGGTTTCAGTAAACTAAAACATTAAGCCGACATTGATGATTGAGCCTAATCATACAAATACACACATTAGTTTCCCTAATTAATAAATACAATGAGGTTTAACGTCTGGTTCCTAACCCGAAGGAGATGTCAGGGAAGTCGACAATGTCAGGGACGTCGACAATGTCAGGGATGTCGACAATGTCAGGGATGTCACTAACTACCCAACTAAATCTTTCACATCTATCTATCCAGTGCTCTGCCACGTGCCAGGTCCAAGACAAAAATTCATAAACACACTCAACTATCTCGCTCTTTAATGAGCACACCATCGACCAACCTAATAAGTCCATCTCATCACAAGGCATTGCCTATTCCACACCTAAAATGATGCCTTTGTTCAAGGAAATATAGGTTTCTGAGGTGGTTTTCCATTACCTTCCTCAGTATCTGCATTAGTCGGCTCTTACGTAACACGTGCAGTTATCGGTTGGACTATTCTCTCAAATAGCTCGGACCCAACACGGGATATCTTTTACATAATAATGAATATTCAAGACAATGCTCTTGTGATCAAATCTTAGTTTAAAATAAATCACAATACTCTTGTTTCCACTTTCTCAAATTACACCACATGAAGGAAACACTTTTCATAAATTGCTAATTAGATCCAGGCTATTATGGAGATCATTATGCTTGAAATGTATCAACAAAGCACAAGTTTGAAATTTAAAATGCTTCTGGTAATCAAATTCATGCAAAAATCTTAGTTTTCACCATGTAGTCCGGGGGCAAGTCGGCATCCAGTGCCAGTTTTAATGATTAAATGTTGTGTCATATATCATTAGAAGCAGAAAATTATAGAGATTAACAATTTACATGGTGGAAGTTTGCCACAAGTGGCCGACGTGCGATATCCGCCATTTTCCAAAATGGCCGCTAATTAACTTACATGTCGAAATAATTCAGAAACCAGTGATCTAATCGCAAAATGTCCAGACATCGTTAATGCTCAGAATGAAAATACATTCAATTTGATATATTGCACAATAGTCTAGCCCTACCAACACGTGAAATATCCAATATGCCCCCAAAATCAACAACCTAACAATTAGTCCTGGACCTGGCCTATGGACCCATCTAAACTTGCAATTGCAGAGAACTTGAATGCTATTTCATGTTGAGGACATATAAGGCTTTAAAATGGCACTAGGTGGAATTGCGAAAAGTGTGGCATAAGACGGCCATGTTGAAAAATCAAACATGGCTGCCAAAAGCATGCATAAACTGGAATATCTCGAGAAGTTTCAGAGATAGAGAGGTGCTTTTGGTGTCTGGGGTATGGTTTTTTGGGTCAAGGAATCCAAATAACATATAACCAATATTGTGGCATGGTCACATGTTCATGAAATCAAAGATGGCTGTCAAACGCATGCACAAGTTGGAATATCTCTAAAACTTACTTTAGTGATAGAGAGGCCCTTTTGGTATCTGGGTTATCGTGTCCTGGGTCAAGGAATCCAAATAACATATAACCAATATTGTGTAATGGTCACGTGGCCATGGAATCAATGATGGCTGCCAAACGCGTGCATAAGCTGGAGTATCTCCAGGCGTTTAAGTGGTAGATAGATGTTTTTGGTGCCCGGGGTAAGGTTTACTGGGTAAAGGAATCTAAGTAACAAATGGCCAATATTGTGGCATGGCCACATGTTCATGAAATCAAAGATGGCTGCAAAATGCTTGCATAGGGAGGAATATCTCTAGAACTTTATTGATAGAGAGGTGCTTTTGGTGTCTGGGTTATGGTTTCCTGGGTCAAGGAATTCAAATAACATATAACCAATTGTGGGTTGGTCACGCGGCCATGAAAACTAAGTATAATTACGGACGCCTAGCACGAAAGAGTCACAGGATTTTAAAATATTCGTTTTATTCACTTTTTCCCCAGGCTACACATATCTAAGATTGTATAATTATTTGTATCTAGCTGTCACTGTTATGATAATGATTCCATCCTTACCTATTTAGGATGCTCTGTAGTGTGAACAAACTTGTAGCCATTAAAGTCAAATGTAATCAATGCTAAGGTATACATAATGAAATTGTTTAATTTATGTCCGCTTGAAACAATTCAACAACTGGTTTGAATGTATTGTTTATGTTAACGGCAGGCTTAATTAGTTAATGTTACCATAAAACATAATTTGAAATGTGGTACTAATCAACGAGTGCATTATAATTTAGTTGGCATATCGAACAATGTTACAACATCTGTTGTACACATAGCAATCGTCGTATTATTCATTACAACAATTTCAAAGTGATGTGTGGCAGTAGTCCACACTCCACATAGACCAGTACTCCCTATAGCACAAATGCAACGTGTTTGGTTTTTCTGATGTTTGATTTTTCAAGGTGGCCGTCTTATACCACACTTTTCGCAATTCCACCTAGTGCCATTTAGAGCCTTATAGGTCCCCAACATGGAATAGCATTCAAGTTCTCTGCAATTGCAAGTTTAGACGGGTCCATAGGCCAGGTCCAGGACTAATTTTTGTTGAGAAGTTGATTTTGGCGGCCATATTGGATATTTCACGTGTTGGTAGGGCTAGACTATTGTGCAATATACCAAATTGAAGGTATTTTCATTCTGAACATTAACGATGTCTGGACATCGTGCGATAAGAGCACTGGTTTCTGAGTTATTTAGACATTTAAGTTAATTGGCACCCATTTTGGAAAATGGCGGAAATTGGCACCCATTTTGGAAAATATCACACATCGGCCACCTGTGGCAAACTCCCCCCATATCAATTGTTAATCTCTATAATTTCCTGCTTCCAATGACATATGACACACTATTTAATCATTAAAACTGCCAAGGGAGATATGAGAGAAAGAGAGAGAGAGAACTATGTTTATTTCAAAAAGATATTTTTGCATATACTTGTTCCCGGACTATTGAGGAATGAATCTTAGCATTAGATTCGAGATCCAACTTTCAACATATAATTTTAAATATAATATGTAGTAAATTTAGTTCTCCATCATACGTTCGTATCAACAGGGCTTGAAACAGCTGAGAAACTGATTCTCAACATAGTGCATTGTGCATAATAAAAATTGCAATTGGAGCATTTACTACATCGCATAGGAATGTTGGCATTGTAACAAACAGACATACGTACATTGACTTCTTGCAGATAAAGTGTCTTCAAAACCTGCAACAGATCACACAATAAATAAATAAATGTAAATTGAACACATTAAATAGACATAAAAGTTATGACAAATTCTCCTCATCAAAATTAATCAGATTAGTTTATAAATTACTATAAATTAAATATTTCATTGATACTTTAATGGTTAAATTTTCTGCATTGATGTTCAATAAACTTGATATCACGACGCTCTGATAATTATTCTCAATCGAGTGCTAGAATAAAATAAAGTTCTGTGAAGATACTAAAAAATTATGTAGTACTGTCAACGACGGCTCATTCTGGCGGTATGGCATTAGATCAAAAAGATTGTTATATGATTTAAAATCATATTGAGGCTGAATCTAGTAGAGAATTTAATCTCTCGTCATAAAACAAAACATAAAATAATATAACAATATGCAAACCTTTGTAGAGAAAGACTTGAGCGCTGAACAAATCAAAGTTGCCGGCCCTCTTACGCATACTGGCAGTATAACCGTTACCAGGTGGAGTCACCTTCATCCAAGTACTGCGGGATTCCGCAATCTTATTGTAGGAAAGATTCATGGATTCTTTATCACAAAGTTCTTGCGACAAGTGACCGACAGTGGAGTCAGAACTGGACCTGGTCGGTTTATCGTGAGGTAGAGGCGGGACTACGCCCACCGGTGTACGAGCAGACTGCGCCGAGGACGTCCCCGTCATCAGCGCAATCGGGCGAGAGTGGGTTGTGTTAGGACTGCCCTGATTAACAAACACCGGCGATGAATTGTGTTGAGCCACATTTGAATTCTGAGAGATAACGATAGGTTCTGATGCAGATGATTCACAACTAGAGCACGCTGTGGTTCCACTAGTTACACGAGAAATGTCTCTGGGACTAGGCACCAAAGATTCACTAGTCATAGCATCAATGCAAGAACTTCCAGGTGTGGAGACAGTTGATGTAGATTGATGCAGGGGCTCGACGTGGCCAGAAGAACAAGAATCAGGACTAAATGGAGAGTCACTATCCTCGTGAAAATCGCTATCGAATCCAAATGATATCTCGAGTTCCTTCGGCAACGCATCATACTTTTCGCTTCTCTTGTCTAGGAAGACCACTGGCTCAACTCGCACAGATTTCTCTGCATACTGAATGCCCATTGGACAAGGATAATTGTTAGAAATAGATGTTATGTTATCACCGGATTTAACTAGACTGCTTTCAAGTGACGCAACCCCTAACGTTAGTTTCTCACTACATTCACTTGTTTCTATGCACTTACAATCTACATCTGTAGGAGGGACTGAGGATTTTTCTATACTTTCTTCTGGTGTATTAGTTGCTGAAGAAATTGTTCTGTCACTACTACATACTGGCAGCACAACAAGTGTCATATCTGGCGTTCCCTTGTTTACACTTGGTGCTAACTGAGAACAGTTGTTGACTGAAGTGTCAGTAGGAAAAGTCTTTGATCCTATTGTTTCATTACTCAAAGCACAATTGTCCACAGTTTTATCAGCATTTGTATGAATTTCGAATGAACAGATGGCATGAGCCGACCCCCCCACATTACGACTAGCTATCGGAGGAAAATCCTGGACATTGTGCATACACATATCATCATTCGTAACGTCAGTGCGTGATTTAATAGGTAAGGATTCAGTACCTGAATCAAAAGAATGTCTGCGTTCTCGCTCGCCTCGCAGACTGCTGGAACTAACCTGTCGTCTCTTGTCCTGCACAGCCGACGACAATAACGTTGAAGCAGCTATCGAGGCGTAGGATATCGGATATTCTTTCATGGATGAAACGCCAGATGTTGTGTCACTGGAGCACTCAGAAGGGGGCGAGGATATACTACTACCCTCCACCGTACTCACACAAACATTCTCGGCAGAATTTCTTCTCAAATGAGGAAAAGCCGATGAAGTGAGCACACTTGTATCAATGTCAATACTACTTTCACCGACAGCCTTTGCATAAGAAAATCTTAAACAAGTAGCACCTGCACGATTGTTGGCAGTGGTTTGCGTATATGCTCCCACTTCTGTTTTATAGTTTAAATTACCCCCCTCATCTGAAATATTCTGGGTACCTCCCAATCTTAAATTTGTATTACCCTTAGGATGCACCTTATGATTAGATAATTGTGAAGCATTTGACGAAAACTTAAAGCCATTGTTATTACGAGAGAAGCTGCGATTTGTATTTGTTGACGGCTGGCTGCCCTTTGCTCGCTTCTTTTTGTACACTGTTGTAAATTCTCTGTCGTGAAATGATGACGAAGTCATGTCAATTCCCCCGTCAGACAGAAAACCTTCCTGCAAGGATGAGACAATCGATTCTGTCTCAGAATTATTCTCAATAGATTCTGTCTTTACTGATAAAATCGATGAAGCGATAAAATCGGATACTCTCTCAGCATTGGTAGGACCACTCCCAGGTAGAAAACTGTCGTCCTTTGTACTTTTCTCCGGCCAAAAACTTGACTTGTCTTGATTTGCTGGGGAATCTGAGCTGCGACTGGCTGATTCACTTCGTTTAATATACTGTGTCTCGCCATGATCCAATGATTTCTTTTTTCTTCTAGTAGATTTGTCTTTCCCCGTCTCGACCATCGGCTCAACGTTTGATGACACTGATGCAAGATTGAACGGATTCTTATTCTCGTGAGAATGTCCTTGATTAATGAAATCTAGCAGATAGTCCAATTCCATGTTGCCCTTGTACTCTGGATGTTCCTCGGCTTTGTGATACAGACCCTCTCGACGCTCTTTCTTCAGACGTCTTCTCAACTGTTTGCGATGTATCTCGGAGTTACGCTCATTGATACTCTCGACTGATCGCAGGAAGCTCGGGCACTCATTGAAGCACAGGAAGTTGCTTCGGTGAGCCATCTCAGCAGCTGCCACGCTAGTGTCTCCTCCATACAGTGTCACCAGCTTGTTGTGCATGCTGAACGCAGCAGGTTTTTCGTCATCATCACGGCAACTCTCCGCCCCAGCACCTTGATTACCTGCACCGTGCTGATCTGGGTCACCTACTGGAACATTAAATGTATAACATAAATTTATTTTTAAAATAACGGTAAATATACACACTCTACACACGATTCGTATAAATTTGCAATATATTCATGATGCCATATAGGCTATGGAAATACTTTACTCTCGAAGACCGGTTTTGGTTAGGGGTCGTCCATAAAAGACGTCAGCACA
>JAQFZF010004850.1:0-10300 GCA_034695365.1 Enchytraeus norvegicus
GAAATATTGCTGAAATAAACACCATTTTTTACGATATTTCTGATGGTCTTTAGTCCGCTTTTGCATACGACCATTCAGATGTAGATTAATAATTTTAGCAAGGTTCAATATCTCTGCCAGTGCTCTCTGTCAGATGACAGGGCCAAGGCATTAATTCATACACACTCAAGCTCATTATTTAATTTGTGCTCATTATTGAGCACACCATCCACACCATCGATCAACCCAATATGTTGAGCTATCACGAAGGCTTTTCGGCTCAGGTAAAGAGACGTGCTTATGTCTTATTTTATTTAGATGTTGTGTTAAGGTCATGGTATGGTTTTGGGTTAGGGTTAGGCTAACCTCCACCCCTAACCAAAACCAAACCCGAACCCTAATTTATTCTGTAGACCCTATCTGCGCAGATTTGAAGAAAATCGGTCAAATTGTATTGGCACAGGCACGTCTCTTTGCCAGAGCCGGCTTTTCTTTGACCACACCTAAAATGATCCCTTAGTGCAAGAAAATTGAGGGTTTCCGAGGTGGTCTTCTGTTGCCTTCCTCAGTCAGTCAGTTTCTATGAAGCACGTGTGTTGTACGGCTTTTGGTTGATCCATTAATTAATTAATTAATGATCAGTTAAATTAATTCCAGATGAATTAATTAGTCTTCTTCATACTCTTTTAATAGCACAGTCCTTGCTATTCATCAAATGCATATCATTATTGTATATCATTATTTCTGTATGATTGTAGTTAAGAAATGTTCAGAGTGTAATTCGACTGACGAAGGAGCACCTGGAAGCACTGAACACACAATTTGGAAAACATCAGCATCCTCCTTCAATGTATCTCCAGGTCCGTGGATCATTTGTTAATTAGCCTATATAAAATATTAATTGCTTCCAGTTAACTGACCTACGAGAGGATGGAGGGCTTCGTTTTCCCGTGTACATGTATCCAAGACTCGTGAAGAATGTGTGAAGATCTGATTTACTGGATTGGGAATCAAACCCAGACCTTATGTGCAAAATTTGACACAATCTGGCCGATGTGCTAAATAATGAGCCATGGAAAAACTGGTAGAATTATAGTTAAAACCATATAGTTATAATATACGATAACTCTAGATGGATAGTATTGTATTAATAAATATATAATATGGTAAAATTTTATTGTATTGTATTGTATTGTATCGCAGGAATACGAAGGATTAACCAATAAGATACATGAGCTGCAGATGAAGGAGCAGAGATTACAAGAACATCTATACCAGGACAATGTCTATGAACCCCTCGACGACGACCTTAGGACCCCACTAGACTCCCCTGGATTCTCGTCAATCCCGGGGGTCCACACGATGGACTCGTTATATCAATCTAACCCCTCCACCCCCCACGAAACCACCACACCTCCCTACCACCATCAGCAGAAGTCTGGGGTGCACAATAGCGGGGGAAGGTTCTGGGGGGACAGCCCCAGTAAAGTGCCGGTACCTCAGATGAAAAACACTGTTAAAGTTAATCTGCCTGAAAAAATGATAACACAGGTGGGTTGATTAAATTATTAACTTATTATTTGCTAAAATAATAAGACGTTAAACTTAGCTTTACAGCTTTATTTTTGCTAAATTGGCTTGTTGCATTATTCAATGTTGCTATTTGTAAGTGTTATTATTTTAATGTCTTAAACAAGCATCTGATGCTTCCTGACCAAGTAGTGTTATGTTAATAAATATATTAAATATTGTAATTCTTCTGTAATTCTGAGAAGGTGCTGCCTTCTCAGGAGACCAGCATTTGACTCCAGGAAGTAGTAGAAACTACTTCTAGGAGTCAAATGGTTACCGATTATCCGGAACCGGTAAAAATGCACTTATCGGTTTGCATATTAACTTCTACACGTGAGAAATGCAGGCGGAAAATAACACAGGAAATGACAAAAAACCGAAAGAATATGCAGTTTCTTAAAATTAAAACTAGTTGCAACCATTACAACCATTGCCCACCCCTAACCCTAACCCTACAATGTAACTGATAAAAAGTTATGAAAATGGTAGAATTTTTTTTCCTCGAGCAACAGTCCAACCCCTCAACAAAACACCACAATGTTCATAACACCTATGCTATATCTGCATTATTTTCTGTGCCAGCAATTCTCAAGTGTAGAAAGGTAACATCTATCGGTTTAAGTGAATCCAAATTGTGATCCCCCAAATTGTGCACAACTGGACCCAATCAACGCTAATGAGTACGCCAGTCGTAAGCTGGTTTTAAGGTAAAGCTGTAGGCCTATTGGTCGTTGCCTTGATGAAACCTTGATAATTGGAATACGAATTTTTAAACATACATGCCTTATCGTTAATATCACCAATTGATGATTCACCATCTGATGTATTGATGGTGTGGGACTTCATCCTTTTTACATCATCATAAGTACTAGAAAATATTGTTTAGCATCTAATACAGAGCCTGGGCCCAATATGGCGCTTATATGTAATTAGATGTTACATAATTAGATGAAGGGCTGCTTACGATTAATTTAAAAAAAATTACTGTGGTTATTAATTAACTAATCGAGAGATGGCACAAGTGATGCATCGACGCCAAGACCCCAAAGATACGGCTTCCCACATGCCAGTGACGTTGTAGTCCAGCTCTTTATAATTATATATGATCAGATTGAAACATATTGATCAATTGATCAGAGTATGTTTAACACTAACCCTTTGTTAAAATCTGTAGATATTGAGCAACGAAAAAGGCGATAATTATTATAAAGCATCACTCTATGCGATATGCCACAGTAGCTCTAGTTCAGTTGTTAATTATCTATCTATCTAGTGCTCTGCCAAGTGGCAGGTTGTGGCAATTGGGAGTCCAATTCCTCCATAACTCTCTATCGCTAGCTTTTCGTTTCATGACATCATATGTTCCGCCTTCTTTTAAAACGTCTAACATTCCTATACACTTTGTCCTCGTCCTTTTCTTCCATCTAACAACATAAGTAGTAATCCTGTTACTTATTATGTTGTTAATTATAACCTCGATCAAATATTTACAGTTATAAGTCTTTTTTGAAAACACGGTAATGGAAATTGCGAGTTGGACCACTGATTTACAGGAAGACTGTTCCAAACACTTACTACATAGGAAGGCCCACACACTCGATAGGGGCTTTGACAATAATCAAATACTGGCAATCCCTAAAAAAATCGAATTGACAATTTTGAACTTAAAGTTTAAATAGGAAATTCAGTTGCATAAAACACCATTATATTGTAATAAAATGCAGCTCAAATGTTGTCGATTGGTTAAGGAGTTATTAATTCTCTGAGCGTTGAATAATGTCAAGTTTAATGTTTATCCTAGTGTTGTCCCTGGCCAACTTTAATGTTATTCAGTTGGTTGCAATTTTTCAGTCTTTAATCATCTTCGTTATAAAGGAGTGACTAATATTGATAGTGAATGCTATTGGTCTCGTCAGATGGCGAGATAGCCGGGATTCATTTCCAAATTCGGCTTAGCTAGTTGCAGTCGTTAGAGTGTGTCTTGATGATATCTGTGTGCACAGACTGCTTGCTATTATAGCAATGGAGAGTAAAGCAGCTTGCTTAAGGCTTACTACTCAAGGTCTTCATTGGGCTTGGAACCCGCGACCTCATGATTCTGAGGCTGCAGTGCTGCCATTAGATGGTTAGACCACAGAGTCTCTCATGTTAAAGTCACTGAGTGACTTAAGCTCTATATAGCGAAGCTTTAGATAAGCTCCAGATAGTAATCTTAAACTGAATTATGTGTTGGTAGTACTAAACTACTAGTGAGAAAACAGAGAAGTTTTTTAATAAGTTTTCTGCAATGCATAAATTGTAATACCATGACTTTACAGTGCTCAGTGGTTCTCAAACCACTATCCGCGGGTAAATATATACCCGCCACCACTTTTGGTACCCGCCAAGCCCATGCGAAAAAAACAATATAGCATTACAAAGCCCTTACACACTTAAATATATCTTGCTTGGAGGGGAGTGGATCTTAAAAGTTGAAATTTCACAACTATACGGCCATTATTTCTTTGTATAATTTTGATCGCAATATTGGATTTTAAAATTTACCCCCTTATGAGCGGGAGGACCAAAAATTTACCCCCCATTCAAAAAATGTGAGAACCACTGCTTTACAGGAATGCAAATATCATGGTTGAAGGTTTGGCAGTTGCTAATCATGTTTGTTATGCACTTAATTTGTTCAGATTAATATTTGTACATATTATAGGCCTAGTTGTATGCACCTTTATTTGTATTTCAAATGTTCATAATAAATGCCGTTTTAGGTTCGAAGTAAACGTTATGTTTCATTGGTTTCATTGCTGCAGAGTTTCAATACCAGGGCTTACCCGTCTCTGATGGAAATTTGTGATATGTGAAATGGACATCAAATTTGATTTTTGTTGTCTTGAATGTTAAGCCACACTGGCCCGTATTTGCAGTAAATTGGCTAGTTATATAATATGCAATTACAATAGAATGTCTTTAAAAAGTCCAACCCTGCGGGTATTTTTTGGTATTGGGCAAGCTTTTTAAACGGGCCTTTTTTAAAACTTAAGCTAAATGATATCGCACAAGTATGCTAATTTCTAGCTATCATTGTACATTTACATTTATCTATCCAGTTCTCTTGACCAAGTGGCAGGTCCAAGGCTAAAATTCATACACAATCAACTATCTTCGCTCTTTAATGAGCACACCATCGACTAGCTCAATAAGTCCATCACAAAGGCTTTGCCTTTTCCACACCTAAACTGATGCCTTTGTTCAAGGAAAATATAGGTTTCTGAGGTGATTTTCCATTTCTTTCCGCAGTATCTGTGTTAGTTGGCTTTTACAAAACACATGCAGTTATCGGTTGGACTATTCTCAAATATCCTGGACCCAACACGGGGATACAATGTACATAGGTACGGCTAAATATATAGTTTAAATAGCCAAAACAACCCGCCGAAATTTTTGGGTACGTACCCGGGTTTCCGAACCCTGTAATTACTAATTAGTACTACAAATTTATAATGAAATATAAATATATATTGTGAAAAAGTAGACCTAGCTTACTGTAGAAGTTGTGACTAGAATAGAAATGCTTATCTAATATTTTAACTGTGAGTCCATG
Organism: Enchytraeus norvegicus; assembly: GCA_034695365.1. NCBI lineage: Eukaryota > Metazoa > Annelida > Clitellata > Enchytraeida > Enchytraeidae > Enchytraeus > Enchytraeus norvegicus. Next base: position 5,147 of record JAQFZF010004850.1, read on the forward strand.
CAGGAACGTTTCTGAGTTATGCTGACGTCATATGGATGCTTTGTCTGAGTTATTCATGATAACAGGCATTAATGGACCAGGGAGTTTCCCATTGTAGCGATAGCAGAGTAGGAGTGATTGGAATAAGGATCAATCAATCAATCAGAGACTTTTATATGGGCTAGCGCACTCTTGAAAAGTTTTGGCCAAGTCTCGGAAGCGCTTTTGTACGGTGATGGGTAGAGTAGTTTGGCAACAGCCAGTGGCACGATCGGTTAGGTGTCCGACTGCGCATCAGTATGTACGGGGTTCGAATCCGAGGCTCGCTCGTCACTGATATCCCTTTCGAGAGATGAAACTGACGTTAAATTCGGCTTTAGCCTTTTAGTTTCGCGGCTGAATTGTTACATGAGTGACGGGTGAGCCTTGCATTAGAATCGTGCAGGGGTCTATTGACCCCTGCACGAGCTTCAGATGCTTAAAGAATAACGCCACTGTAGGTGATTGTAACCCCCCTATAAAAGCGTAACGATTTTGAACAGTTTCTGGGACAATGAATCGCATAGAATTGGCCTTTTGTTGAAGGCTAATTGGTTGTCGACTGTCTGGGTTACTGTTCTGTGTGTGGGTCATTGTCTGGCCTGTAGGTTTGCAACAGAGCGAAGGAAGAAGAGAAGTGCAGACGAGCAGAGAGGAAGCCACCCTCCATTTACATGTCCATGGTGAATGCTGGGGTGGGCCGCGGGGTGGGGATGGAAGCCCCTTCCCCCAAAAAAAATCACAATTTATGAATTGTTCTGTAGAAAGCCTCTATAAAAGGCCTATTCACTAGTTATTAATATTCTATCCGATGACACGATGTAATCTATGAGCATGGATGATGATGATGATGATGATGATCATCATCATCATCATCATCATCATTCTTTGATCACACACTATAATGCAGGCCTACCTATCTATCCAGTGCTCTGCCAAAGGGCAGGTCTAAGACGCATATTCCCACTTCCCGTCTTCCATCTCTTTCCATAAAGAGCACACCATCGACCAACCCATAGTGTTGATCCGATCACGAAGGCTATTATCCAACACGCCAATACTATAATGTTTGTGTAGCCTAATCTTATCAATTGACTATTTGACAGCTCCAGTGAATTCACTAACAGAGCTGGAGCCGCTGCCCATCATTGAGAACCATACAGTGCCTCATACCAACCATGTGGAGAAGAAAACAGTTCAAGAAACACCAATATAGCACAGGCCATATCAGCATTTTACAATGTCAGTATTACTCAGTAACTGTTCTCCTAGATAAGAAAGTTAAACTTAAAGTGCTTGTTCACTCAGAAAATAGTGTATAGACACGAGACGTCCCTGACATCATCCTTGGATAGAGCACAGAGGCGACAAATACGACTTACTAATGGTAAGACCGCAACTTTTAACAGATACGATAGAATCGTAGGGCTGGCCACCGCAGTGGCCACCCCAACAATCAAAATGGCCTCCATGTTAATGTATAGAAACATCTTAAAAATAAACCATATGGACCCCCAACATTTTTCATGACCACCCCTCTGGCCACCCATTTACCATAAGCCAGAATCGCCACTGTTCGGGTGAGGAATCGGACGTTAAATCCTCTTTGAATTGCTTCAGGATTGTACAAGGACTAGTGAGTAATAATTGTGAAAATGTATATTTGATCATGTTGCTGATGGAAAGGTATCTGACTAAGTATAATATTATACGTTTTATGAAAAATAAGAAATTGCAATCATGGTTTTATGTGACTCTATGCCTCTATGTTGGATATAATAGAATTTCTGCCTCCCGTGAAAGCCCTTACTATGATATTTATATAGTAGATTTTCTTCTAGTAGGCCTATCGGCTCCAGTGAAGCAGATTTAACGTTGTTGTTGTTGCTCACCCAGGATGCCAGCTGTGGTGCTAACATCCTCTATCCTCTCATTGAAAGGATTTAACGTCGTCAGGTACTTACACAGCAGCATCAGGCCTATTACCAATAAAATATATTTACTTTAATGTACACATAGGCTTATTTATAGTCATTACGAACTTCATTAACAAGATTAGTTGTTTTTGTATTTCTTTGACAGATGTACATTCTTGGCAGCATGCAGCAGGGATAGCTATGCTACGTATCTACCATGCAATTAATAAAACAACTATCAAATGATGCCAACGATGTAGAATATACTTTAAATGTAGGCTAAAGCCGAATTTAACGTCAGTTTCGCGGCCTAACGGCCACATCAGTGACGGGCGAGTCATTGTATCGAACCGTGGACCAATGGAACCCGAGTTGAACAGTCAACCAAAGTGCTATTTGGCTCGGCTAATTTCGTAATTAGGCTAAACTTGAAATTGAAAATTTCTAGAATGCTATACCGGATTAAGGTCGGTTTCTCCGCCTAAAAGAATCATCAATCATCAAAACAGTGACTGCACTCGGTGACCAGTCCATGAAAATATCTAGCACAGTGGTACAAATATTCCAGGATTTGACTATCTGACGGGATTCACTGAGATTTGATGAAGGACTGAACCTGAACTCAAATTGTTGATGCACTCCATCAAACGTTTTAACCGTTTGAGAGGCTCAGCCACAATTTAGAAGCTTCATCATTACAATCACACAATTCAATCAGTGTAAATTTAACGTATGTTTCATCATCTGACGACGACGTCAGAGACGTACTCATCGGCGTCTGAATAGACCTTACATTTAACTTTGAAATTCTGCTCATAACAATATTTGAATGACTGGTAATACTAAATGACTGTTTCCCTTGTTCGGTTACGTTGTTAAAGTTCGTTGAATCAATTTCATTATAGATAATAATTAATTGTCTGTACATTATGTATGTAAATTATTGTTTATGTTCCATAATACATGTATTATTGTAACATTTCCTTTTGTGTTTCCTTCTTTGTTTAGTTGATATTGAAATTTATGATCACTTTTAAACGTAGCAAAGTTCATTGCAATGCATAGCCACAAAAATTATGCAAATCAGTGGAAAATTATCATAATCATTCATCAGTATCAACGGCTGGATTTTTTGAAAGAAGAGAGAGGAGTAGAATCAAATATAAAGTATACTAGAGTGTGTTTAACGTCAACTTTCAGAAGCACAAGGCTTCTCTTCAAGACAGCTCAACTCTATCTGAGCAACTACTGTCACGAAGATATATTTAAATACCGTTTATTATACCAATTAGCACTTAGCAGTTTAATGCAGAGGAGCCATTAGAATAGAGTTAAATTTAATACTTCAAATTCAAATATCTGTTCAGTTCTATTATTCTGTTAAGGTAGGTTTGAGTGTGTTCAACGTCAAGGTTCAGAAGCTCGAAGGGCTTCTCTTCAAGACGGCTCAACACAATCGAGCATTACCGTCGCAAAGATTGTGGTCAAGCTTATTACAACTTTACTCCACACAAAGTGCCCTGCAGTCTATTACAGACCACAGAGTCGAAGTTGTTTAATTATTCTGTAAAAGAAATATTCTGTTCTTATCAAGAAGCGAAAAGTTAGGAAATTGGGTGTTTAGTCCCTGTCTTTGCGCCGTGTTTTACAAGGTTGTATAAAATAGGGTAAACGTTTAATTGAATAACTGAAATTAACTGAATAAACAAATAACTGAATAAGTAGATTCATGAGTTGATATAATCAGTGCCAGATTAACTTTTTGGAGGCCTGTCGCAAAAAAATTAAACTAGGCCTATGCATGTACACAAAAACAACAAAAGCAACAACAACGCAGTTAGAGTGCTACCGTCATCAACGACAACATCGAGCACTATGAGAACCAAAGCCCAAGCGATAAGCAGTAAAAAAATATCCGACGGTGCCAGCTAAAACACCAAAAAAAGAAAGAAAAATGAATGGACAATGGAGAGTCAAGTAGCCATGGAGCAAAATGACACTACCGATGTGGAAGCCAAGACCTCCGCCAGACTGAAATTTTAATGACCAATTGAAATACAGAAATAATATCCACACGGCTATCAACTCTCCACTGTCGTATCCGCTTCAGTCGCCTCTTACGAACACGCGCAGTTGTCGATTGGATCAATTTTCAATCCTCCCGAACCAATCGGGGGTCCCGAACAGACTCGGGGGGACACACATAACAGTTTGCAAACAATTACTAGACTTAGGCCTATACTAAATATTAGCTTAACATATTTAATTAACTTTAGCTGTATGTTGTGTGATAAAGGTTTACAGTTGTATTTTATTTTTATTGAATTTGCTACTAATTTAATAGTTTAAACTAATAAAATCGTTTTTAAATTATCGAATTTTAAAAGTTTCTTCGCCGCGCTTTTGCGTTACAGAAGGAATCGATAATGTCTTGAAAGTCAAGACTTCCTAACATTTAGGATTCGATGTTCTTAACTTTGCAAGTCTGTCCTGGCCCATTGTTAACTTCAGATGACTTTACTCACTTCATATGACTGAATGATCTTTCGCATTTACAGTTAGCCTACTTACAGGGAAAGTTAAGTATATACGTAACGCAATGAAAAGAAAAATGAGTAGCCTTTTGCATTGCTAATAGTAGCCTAATTTCTCATGACATAAGAAGTGTGATCTTATGAATTTTTTTTATTGGTAGGCCTATTTATAATGAAAGTAGGCCTGTCGCAACTGAGACAGCTGCGACATGGGTAATCCGCAACTGGATATAATTAAAGATGTTGAACACATTATTCATTTACACATTTACACATTATTCGGATATTATTCAGACTTATCAGTCAATAAAGTTGGTTAGTCTTGTTAATCGTCATAAATCAGTTAACAACGTCTTGTGCCACTGTTCGCTACTCTACACTTAACTGCTAACAACTGTTTGAGTCTGATGATTTGAACACATGCTTTCTGTAGTATTCCAACTCTGTAATACTTTCCTTAATATCTTCCAGAGCTCTGCAACATAGCAAAAATATTTAATATTTATTATAATTATAACAGAAGTAGTACCAGGGGTGATCCAAAAGTCTTGACCATTCCTTAATAACTTTAAAAATACTCATCAGAAATCAATGAAATTTTGCAACAAAATTAACTAGACACTACCTGGCAACCTCGCTAAATATTACTTTTTCATTCAACAGATGGCCCCAATGATCAACATTCA
>JAQFZF010004851.1:0-10300 GCA_034695365.1 Enchytraeus norvegicus
AGATTCCCCCCCCCCCTTGCTCTAGCCTAATCTTTTTAGCCTTCTGCCGCTCTTTTCGTAAAGACAAGTCTTTCGCATACCACAAATCCACTGAGGCGCGATATTATAGCACCACGGGCCTACGGCACAATCATCAACAAAGGCTGCATTTAGAATGAAGACTAGTGTAAATATGAGAGTGCTGGTTTACCCCGTTGTATAAGCTTAGTCATATAAAAAGTTTTAACGTCCGTTTCCTCATCTGTCCTCGTTTGCCGGACGTCCGGGACGTATCAGCAACACATATAACTTCAAACCGTTTCACCACGGATTAGCCAACTCGGGGGCCTAGGGCTAATATTAATCAAGAGGCCTATTACAGTAAAGACATGCAAATTCTAATCATATATTGCTTCAAAATATGTATTCCGGGCCAAGAATATCAAAGAAGCATTATAGAAGCATTATAATTGACGACAACTAATAAACAGTCGTGGAATTAGGGGGTCCCTGGCCCCCTCACTTCAAATTGAGGGGGCCAAGGACGATGAAATACCCAATTTTTTGGAAAAAATGCGCAAATGTGCATATTTTTAATACACTTTTTGCACTCTTTTCCCGTCGATATTGCATTTGCAAATAATTGTCAGAATGCTGTTCAATAAACAAAATAATGTGTACGCGCTGTCTGAAAAAATATGACAAAATTGCGAAAGCGAGACAAGCCCCAAAATAATGTCCGTCACTCCGAGTACAATGTTTGAAAATAAAGAATGCACATGTCGCGAGCGAAAAAAAATTTACTCTTACAACTTGACTCTTTAAATTTCTTAATTTTGGTCTCCCTCAGTTTTGTTTAGATACGCCACACTGTTGAGTGTTGAAGTGTTTAATTACATTGAAATGTAATACATGCATTATAATTACGTCTCCTTGCATCCATCAATTTCAGTAATTAGAATCGCAGACAAATCACGACTTTTTTTAGGGGGTCGCTTCACTGAATTGAATTTGGTGCAATAAAAAATGTGTTTGGGGGGGACCTTGCGCCATAAAGTTACTTGAAATTTGGGGGGATAGACGCCACTGCAGCACCGTAAGTGTTTATTTTAATTTCAAAAATCTGCATTTCCACACACAGTTTGTGCTTCGATTGCTTGACATGTACTTATGCGATGTGATAAATAACAATAAATAAATAAAATATGATCTACTTATATGTAAAATTTCAGGACTAACTGACATAATAATGGACTAACCTAGTATCGAAGAGATGGGAGAGGATAATTAAATGGATTTAAATTGGTTCCTATTGTTTCCCTGAATGTTGCGGTGCAATAGAAAGCAGGCCGACAATGCGTCTGGTTGATAATAATAATTGTAATTTGTTTTATATATTTATATTATTTATCTTACGATAAAACTTATAGGATTCAGATGAAGCCGTTCGGATCATCATATTGGCTATACTACAATAGCATTGCCGTTATAGCCAATATGGCTGATCGGAAATTCAGGAATTATATCCTATTACGTTTACTTACGTTCAACAGTGATCTAATAATATTGACAAAATATATTCGTATTCCTTTTGGTTAGAAGTAACTCATCCCAAGAGAATTTAATTCGTAGTCTATCCCACGCAATATCCCCCACCCATATTGTCATTTTTGCTTCCTCTCTTCTACACTCCCCATCCCCCGCGCCAGTTCCACCTTTAGCAGAGCACACTCACCTGGCTTTATTGGGATTCTTTCTCTATGTAATATACAATAATGATAATTATTATATAGCTGTGGTTGTCAACCTTTCTTGAAATCGTAACAAATTGCGTGAAACTGGATCAACGCCACTTATTTGAGCACATAAATTCATAATCATCATAACTTTGATACTATGGAATACAATACAATTAGGGTATAACGTCCGATTCTATACAGTAAGGCGATATGGGGGACGTTCCAATCGAATATGCAACTGCAAACTCCTCAATGCCACCACAATTGTTACACACAATAACTGAATATGGAGTAGAGAAATATTATAATACTTTCTCTTTCTCTCACTCTCACTCATCTTAACCGTGCTGATAATTAGCTTGAACATGTTGGGTTTGTTCTGAGTTCTTCAAATAATCTTGGGACTAGCAATATGAAATTTTCCAATATATTTATTAGAGATGAGAAAGAACCCGAACCGGTTCTTAAAGAACCGAACCCGAACCCTACTTTTTGTAGAACCCGAACCGAACCCGAACAAAAACTTTGGAGGTAAACAAAGAATCCGACCCGAACCAAAACTTTGGAGGTAAACAAAGAACCCGAACCGAACCCACCTTGCAAAGAACCCGAACCCAAACTAGAACCCAAAGTTTTGGGTTCTTTCCCATTCAAATAATAGAATTTTTCAAGTTTTTTGGATAATTGGGCGGGTTTTTAAAGTGCATCTGGCAACACTTGTGGCATCAATGTTTATTTCTATGTTTATGTTTATACCAATGTTTATATCTAGAAATAAACAAAACATGGCTGCTGAAAAAATAGTTTAATATGAAAAAATGCCATTGAAAAATTAATTAACTGTGATGATGTGACTAAATTTGAGAAAGTGGAAATGGAATGGACCACAAGCAAACACTAGAATAATTGGAAGAATGGACTAGGGCGGTTCCCCTCGATTTGAAATTATTATGGAGTTTTATATATTGCAACTTTGCAATATAAATGTAACAAACTGGTTGTGTAACAGGTCAGAAATGGCCTCCTAAACAAGTATAAATTAAGTTGGGTAAAGTTAAACCAAACCACTAGTAGATGCTGCTATGCTAAAATGTAAAAACTTTGCTAAAGTTATTATATATCGTAAAAGTTACTAAGAACTCGAACCCGAACCGAACCCGAACCCAAACTTTGAAGGCAAACAAAGAACCCGAACCCGAACCGAACCCACCTTGCAAAGAACCCGAACCCGAACTAGAACTCAAAGTTTTGGGTTCTTTCCCATCTCTAATATTTAGCAGGAATATTCCTGATAAATATCTATGACGCGACATGTCAGATTCTCATTGCGTCGTATTGTAAGGTCGATCTCTAAAAGAACTACTTGAAAAACTTTATTGTATAAAATGACACAGCGCAAAGGTTGAGAACCTTTAAATACTACTATTTACCTGCTTTGGTGCCGCTTGTGTTTTTTTTCATTATAGCATGAGCCTTGAATTTCGGAATCAAAACGGATTTACTGTAGATATATTGCGTATATACTAATCCCTCTGTCTATAGGTATTGTGATCGCATTCCGAGCTCCCATAAGAGTGTGTCACTGTTGTTTAGTGTCAATTCTCATACATGTATAGTGTAGGTCAGTGGGTAATTAACAGCATCCTTTAATTCTACCGTTGCGTCATTGAGTTAAGCGGAAATATTCAATCTCCATCAAAACGGCACTAGTATAGTATAACAATTGATTTACGTAGATTCTCGTTTAGTTCCGTTATGACACAACCGTGCGTAATAATTGTCTTTTATTATTGTTATGTATGGTCAACTAAGTAGCAGTATATAAAGAGTAGTGTTTATACAATATTAGATTAGTAGCACAAAAAGAAATATACAGGGTTCGCCAAAAAAAGAACCCCGTACGAATTTCTTAAATATTTTCGCCATCTGGGGTCTGTTTGTAATATAAATTTCTAGGATCATCCAGTGTCCAATTTAACACATTCGCACCAAATTTCATTGAAATATTTGGTCTAGAAGCCGAGATATTCACTTTTCTGCACATCAACCGTACTTTTCAGATTCGATGTGCTGTGTATTATATTCTGATATAGAAAGCTCTAGTGTCAAAATGTGACGTGCAAAAAAGTGAATAACTTGGCTGCTAGACAAATATTTTAATGAAATTTGGTACGAATGTGTTCAGTTGGACTCTGAATGAGCCTAGAAATTTATATTACAAACAGAAACCAGATGGTAAAATTATTAACAAAATTCATCAAAAAAGCTTAAATTTAGGGGTTGATATGTAAAAAAGTGAATAACTCGGCTGCTAGACCAATTAACTCAATGAAATTTGATACGATTGTGTTAAATTGGACCTTGGATGATCCTAGAAATTTATATTACAAACAGACCCCAGAAGGCGAAATTATTAACAAAATTCGTAGGGGGTTCTTTTTTTTGGCGCACCTTGTATGTATGTCAGTGTATGTTCAATAAATTTACCTCTCAAGCAATGGAGGGCCAGGTAGAATTGTAGACATGTCTGTTAGTATTAGTGGCTTAGTGGCAGCGTCGTGGACTTTCGAACATGACGTTCGGGGTCAAACAGTCAACTCCCGGTAGAGTCGATCAGAGAGAAAGTTTCGGACGTACAAGTGGATGGTTGATCACTGCATAGCGCGCTAGGGTCTTAAACAAGCATCTGATGCTACCTGAATCAATTTCTCATTATTTTACATTTATAGTGGCAACTGGTAGCTGCATATTGCTTACACCCCAATGACTACTGTACACACCAGTCCCCACCATCATCATATATGTCTAATACTAATAAGTAAATTTATAAAGCGCCGCTATATGGAAGATGCCACAGTAGCGCTACAAGGGCAATGAGCTACTAGAGAGTCGAGTGGCCCTGCAGTGCTATGTACAGCAAAGCTACAATTAATATAAATAAACACCGCCTACAAAACAATTTGGACTAAAAGGTCTGTTTAGTGGAATAAAAAAAATGCGGATTTAATGCACGACTTGTCTAAAATTATTAATCGAGGGGATCAATTCCCTCCCAAATCCGCACTTGGCAGTATGGTATAAACACATGCGTTTGTCATGTGTGAAGATATAGGCCTACTCGTATATTATTAATTTTTATATTACTAATTATATTATTAATTGCAATGTCCATAGATATTATACAATAATTTAGGTGGACAAATCATTAAATAAATGAGGATTTAACATCCGGCTTCACAACCGATGGCATTTAGATAGATAACAAGATGTACAAATATGCACACGTAAGAGAATAAAAGTGAAATAGAGAATTAGAAGAATGCCAATCTGATAACTATATAATGTTATACTGTACATGACAACAACAAAAAGATATTGTAGAGAAAGAGAGAGATAGCAGCTAGAGAGAGAGAGAGAGAGATAAAGAGAAAGAGGGAGAGAGGGGATACTAAAGAAAGACAGAGAAATATAACCAGAGAGAAAGAGAGAGAGAGATAGCAGCTAGTGAGAGAGACGTAGCTAGAGAAAGAGAAAGTTAGTTGGAGAGAGAGAGCGATATAGCAGCCAGCTAGAGAGAGAAAGTAAAGAAAAAGTAAGACAAAGATAGCTCAAGAGAAAGAGACAAAAATATATAGAGAGAGAGAGAGAGAGAGAGAGAGAGATAGCTAGAGAGAGAAAGAGAGAAAGAAAGGCACGTTGATGGAATCATGGAAAAGTATTTATCAGAAGTTTTGTGTTCCGGTGTTGATCTACTCTTGAAGACGCAGGTCCGTCATGCTGCTGTCCTTACCGAAGGCGCTTCTGAGCTGTTGTTGATAATCTGCGATGTTTCTCTTCATTATGTTCATACAGGGTCCCAGCAAACGTTCAAATGCTCCCACATCCAACACTGCATCAATCAGTCAATCAATCAATCAACCATGACAACATAGAGCACTATCAGCGATGAGATACATTGTCACTATATTAATAATAACAACAATACAGATTTAACATCCGTTTCCACATCCAAAGATGATGTAAGGGACGTCAGATTCATACAGGGTCCAAGTAAGCGTACCAACACTCACTAAAACTCGTGCCCTTGCAACAACAAAGGAAATGCCCTTTTCTCAACCCGATTGCGACATCAGGGAAATCACAAACAAGTGCATGTTGCAATTGTTGCATGCAGAGGTGTAGCTACTGAAGATACACAGTTTGACGCCCTGACATCATCCCTGAATGAGGAAACAGACGTTAAACAATTATTATTATTATTATAAACATAAAAAGACAACATACACGAGCAAAACATAATTAGTTTTATTGATTTGTTTATGAAATAATCTGACTAACTTCGACGTCTGAAAGATGCACAAATAATTATATAATTTACTGGAATAAGTTAATTAATTAATTAATCAAAAGAATAAAAATAAAACTGAATTGAGTAAGTAATTGATTGAATCATTGATTGGTTGCTCTATTAATTAGTCAATTATTTGATTGATTGTGTTATTGATTGAAAGGTTGATTGATTGATCTATTGATGATCGAAGGCGATGTCAGGGATACGTCCCTGACATCGCCTTCGCGTGAGGAACTGGCGTTACATCCTCACTGATTAATTAATTAATTGATTGATTGATTGACTTACCTGCCACTTTCAGTTTCCCACCAAAGGCACAGACAGTTGCAGCTCTCGGCTTGTGAGTCAGTAGGGCCAATTCTGTAGAACATAGAGAACATCAAGCAATCAATCAATCAATCAATCAATCAATCAATCAATCAATCCGGTGGCCATGGAGACTATGGGCCCGGCGAACCCCGGTGGAGCTGATTTCATCAATGGTATCGGCAGACAGATTAGGCTACATACCCGGGATCAGCGAGAGACCTCTTTTCTTTGGCAGAGGCTCTCAATTGCTCTGCAGAGGTTTAATGCGATTTGTTTTCGCGGGTCTTTTAATCTAGTCGATCTCAAGTAGCCAGGCCACGATTCATGGAATGAATCGCTATTATAAAACCCACAGGGCTGTTTACACCCAGGGTAAAATTAAAATCAATCAATTAATCAATCAATCAATAAGTATATTTATAAAGAGCCGTTTTATGAAAAATTCGAAGTAGCGCTAAAAGGAAAACGAAGTCAAATAAACTGTCTTTTCTCTGGATTTCTTCTAGGCTTACTTTTTGCTAGAATTTCCGTATTAAACTATTTCTACTCGACGGTCTGTAATAGACTGCAGGGCGCTTTGAGGAGTAAAATTGTAATAAGCTTAACCCCAATATTTGTGACGATAGTGCTCGAAGGTGTTGAACCGTCTTCAAGAGAAGACTTTGTGCTTCTGAACCTTGACGTTAAACACACTCAAACCTACATCTTAAGTTAATTTCGATTGCTCCATATTAATGTGAGAATAAATTTATCCGATAAATAGATTCTATTTTGTCCAATTCTAATTTCAGTGATTCAAAACTCGATAAAATAATTGTTACCTGGTTGTGCCTTAATAATTGCTGTCTATACACAAGTTTTCCTTATGATTTATATCATTATTATCAATATTTTATGAGCAAGTCATAATTAAAATTAATGTGACTAGTAGATCGAATAGGCCTACTGAATTTTTGAAATGACTCAGTATCCATGGATACCGAAATAGACGTTAAACTTACAGCTAATTAACATTCAATTTAATTGACGTAGGCCTAAAATTTAAATCATATTGATTTGTGAATTTCTTTTCTCTTCGGTTCAGTGCCAGGCGGTTTAAAGCACAAATTCCTGCTCAAGATTTACTATCTCACTCATTTTGAGCTCACACTCGACAAACAAATTTATCTCATCACAAAGAATTTGACTTTACCAAAATGATGACTTAAAGCAAGAAATTGTATAACCTATATACTTTTTCTGCTGGTTTCCCATGACTATGCGTTAATCGGCTCTTACAATTTTATGGCAAAGCACTTCCAGTTTTCGGTTAGTCTATTTTCTAATTTTCCGAACCAAACACGCTAATTATGACAAACTTAACACTTCTATCACCTAACTTGCAAGCCTACTTTGGAGATAAAGCAGCAATGCTGTAATAAAATTGAGCTGATTTTTAAAGAGTAAAGCTAAAATCTAAAGCTAAGTTTAACTTATGTTGTCGCATCGAAGGATGCTGTCAGAAACGGATTTGGCTGGGATTCGAACCCGTGACTTCCTGTTTATCGAGCAATCGTGTCACAGACTACGCGTTCCAACAGGTAGCTCGATAGTGTTGAACCGTCTTGAATATAATCCTTGTGCTTCTGAACATTGACGTTAAATACACTCAACATGCCAATGACAACTTATCGTTCTATACATCTTACAACACTATCTCAGATCGACTGTGTTTACACTTCACACACACCACTATTTCACACACTCACACTCAGTTATTAAACACCTAGGTACTAGGTAGTCATTCGGCTCAGTGGCTAAGGGGCTCACCGCAGCTCCTAAATGAGCTGGTTAAACCCCCGCTGCGCAGGGGTAACAGCTGGTTAGCTAAACGCTAGTTAGCTAACTGCGCGGCTGTAACAGCTAGTTAGCTAAATGTGCGGATGCAGCAGTTGGTTAACTAAGGCCACATTTCTGAACCGTAAGTAATGTTTTTCAAACCAACGGTTTTGAAATAAAATTCTGTGACTGTAATACAATTGTTTACTCTTTCGAACTGTTGCTGTATGCATCTATGCAGCCTAGCAACAAAACCAGAAATATAGATATTAAGTTCAGAACTTGACTGCTGTAACAGCTGGTTAGCTAACTGTACAGCTGTAACAGCTGGTTATTTGCTAACTGTGCGATTGTAACAGCTGGTTAGCTAAATGTTCGCTAGTTTACCGAATGTAGTACAACTTCACAAAATGTTTAAAATCAACCAACCACAGTCACTGTGGTGAAAATGTATGTTCCTAGGCATGATCAGTGGCTATACTATCTTATCTATTACATCCTTATAAGGCTGATATCATCGTCAACGATGATGAACCGGACGTTAAACCTTTATTTTATTTGTGATTTGTTACTGCTGCAGCTGTTGCTGTCAAAATAACTGTTGAGCTAAGTTACATCACAAACTGCTCTCTGCTTCCTACCAATAGCGATAGAAAAGCAACCCTGCTGCCATCTCCGATAGAAAATCACTCGAACGATCGGTTCTTTTTACTACAATCCTGCGATCTATCACCATATCTAAATGAGTCTAATGCCGATCACGGGAATAGAAGAGTGCAGACTACGTAAACCTCTATGTGAACTTGTGCGTACGCCATGTGTGAAATTTAAGACAAAATACTTTCAAATTGATCATCTTTTTTCTACAGATGTTCTAGGCCCTTTCAAGTGCCTTAAGAACTAGCTTAGCAGTAGCACAGCGAAAAGTTTAAATTGTAATAAGCTTGACGTATTTCCGGCCAAGATTTTTTCATCAAAAGCTGAAGATGTAAAGTTAAGTTTAGCGTCTGTTTCCGTATCCAAGGATAATGTTAGAGACGGACTTGGCTGGGACTCGAACCTGTGACCTACACATAAAGCGCGCCACCGACGCGGCGATCCATTCGGGACATAATTAGACTTAGAGAAAAGAGAAAGACATTAGAAAACCACCAGTGTAGCAGAAATCAGACCTCACATCACACTACAGCAAAATATTGAGTTGCTCAGCTGTGATGAAGCCATACTATCTTTATTTCCAGCAAAGGCTACTGTTCTATGTTCAACTGTTCCATTATAATCGGCTCTCAATTTCAAGTGATAATTTAAAGAGAAAGTTACTAAATTATATATATTGAATCAGATCAAGTGGAATAGATAATTGCAAAACATTAAATCAATAAATCATCGATTGGATTTAAATCTACGTTAATGTTAATCATGTTTCATTTAAATCAGTCGTGTTAATCTTTTTGAATCATGAGAGAAATTGCTGCTGTAGCTCATAAGGAACAGACTTAACAGAGTAGCCCCACAAAAAACTGCAGGACTATAGAACAAGCAGTGGGCACCTGTAGCAGTAATAGCAATCCGGGAGTGAAGCTCTATCTGTAGTGTGTAGTGCAAAGGTACGATTAACCAGTGCGGAATAAATATTTCTCTTCAATTGTGTATATATCCGTTAACAAATGGAGAAGGCCAATATTCACAAAAAGCATGACATCAACACAAGTTTCAATTGATCATATAATTGTTTTGATTAAGTTTTACATTAATAACTCACAAAAGTATATCGGCTAGTGTACGAGAGCTTCAACTGTGCAGAAGTCTTTCAACAACAAAAAATTAAGACATAAAGCAAATAACTGTACACTATGTCTGAGAATATAGTATTATTATTATTGTAATTAATTTAATAGCATTCACATTTTGAGTCAGTACGTGTTTTCCATCTCCAGGTAGAGTAGGCCAATAATTAATTGCATATAAATTATTTTAGAAATATCACTTCGATTATTTTTATTTATTTATTTATTTATCTATCACATCGCACAGATTACACTGACAAGTCATTACAATAAAAACTTTGAATGTGCGTGTGAATGGAAATAAAGGCCATAATATA